>JAABOM020066278.1:0-40370 GCA_011800125.2 Solanum clarkiae | reverse complement strand
AGTTCATGGATAGTATAAACATTAGGCTCCGGTTTGCCCTGCCTTTGTCTAATTCCAAAGAGTTTAAAGTAGATTTCAGACTTCAATAAGTTTCCCTCAAAGAAAGTGGGGATTTCTTCCTAGCAGTAGGTGTCAGGTGAAGGGACAGAGACGTCCTCTTTCTACCAGACTTGTCTCATTCATGAGATCTTATTCAAAGAGAAAGATCTCAAATATCTGACACTCAATGGCCAACGGTCCGTTGCTGATTTGAAATCAAAAGAGAAAGAATTACCTTTCTTTTGAGATTGTAATCGTACCAACGGACGTTCTTGGTCGAATGCTCCATCCGCCGGAAGGCGAGATAGGACTTTCATTGCCCATTGGTGGACAGGAAAGAGTCACTTTAGTTTTTTACGTAATTACATATTGCAAAGATCCGTCTCTTACCACCTCCTTCTGAACTTGAGAGAATACTCTCTCACACTCATGTTCCCTTTCCTAAGTTTGACAAAATCTTGTACCTTAACCTCCCTCAGCTCTAGTAGGAAGAACTGGTCCAAGAAAGCACCCTTGAACTCCTCATATTCAATTGGACCCACTCCTTAGGCCCTTTCCTACACCCATTGTTTGTACCATATATATACCACCCCTTGTACTTATAGGCAACAAACACAATCTTCTCTTCTAAGGGAACTCCCATTACCGCAACAATTCGATAAGTTCATTAATGAAGTCGACGAGGTCCTCTTTCGCCCTAGAATTGTGGAACTTCAGAGGACTCATCCTCATGAAATCTGTAAACCATGTAGCTAGAGTAGGCAATTGAGGAGGAATGGAAATCTCCCTATTAGCTTGGTTAGACAAAGCTTAGGGTAACAAGGTGAATGCAGCTGTAAACTCCGCATGAGATACACTGTCAACTTGTTGCAATGGAGGGACTTGTTGCTCGGGTATGTTTAGTTATGGAGCTCTTCTTTGCATGATCTAAAAATAACAAAGAGAATGCCGTTAGTGCTAAGGGAGTCCTTATAAAACTCTGAATATTTTCCCAAATGTCTCATAGTCTCTCATGTATGGTTGTGGTGCACTTTGCAATCTTGAACAAGACTCTACTTGACGCAGTATGTTTGGACATCTGAGAATGAGTATAAAACCTCATGCTCTGATTCCAAGTTTCCCATGACCCAAGCCTGAGACCTAGTCTTAACATGGTGAATGAGACACTTGTAAGCACCTCATCTAAGCCATCTTAGCATATCCAACATTCATAGGCATAAATTTATTCATTTTTTGGGAAGTAAATAGGATAAGGACTAGGGGATATAGTTTGATTAAAAAAACATCTCACAAAAACATACATAGTGTCCATAGTCATACCATCTAATGCATGAATAAATGAGAATCAGTAAATTGTCAGTTTCCCTCAAATAGAAAAGGTTCCAAGTTTGAACATAGAAAATAAAAGCCTCTAGTTTAAAACCAAAATACACATCATATCCAAAAATACATAACAAGAAAGGAAAATAGGTTGAATCCCAAACTAAGGGCTCATCACAACAATACTAGTCTTGGAGAATCGAAGAACCAGCCACAAGCTGGGGGAGGAAGAGTACAAGTCCCTACATGGTGACATCATGTAGGCAAATATGTGCTAGGACTTTTGTAATGCACTAAGTATGTGTGATGCAATACAAGTATAAGATTGTAATGCCATCATTCATAAGTTAAAAACTTTAGTGCATGTAATTGTAAGGACAACATTAACATAAGCTTAAGCATGCACAAGGAATACTGATCATTATGACATAAACAACACAACATTTGGAACACATATGATGAAGCAAAGACATCAATTATAGACATTGTAGGAATAGACTGTGACTGACATATAAGACCACGTGAGAAACTACATGAAATTTAATATAACCCCCTACAATGGCACAGGGAGTCCACTTTCCAGGTGGAACTCCGTCGCATAATGTGTATCACATAATTTCTCTACGTGAATCCACTAGTCTGGCCTACAAGATTTCTTATGGTGTCACATAGTTAATGCGGGGGGTAACGGATTTCTTCTAGGGTTACCTTACCGAACCCCACCTCATTACCTCATTCGGTGTTAAGTCATCCCACAAAATTCTTTTGGACATAAACTTAGTTAAATAATGACACTTAGAATCATAAGTAGAAATCTCAAGAGTAGCTCGAAACTTGAGGAACCTCCAAGTGAGAACTGTCATTTCATCTTGCAGACCATCATAAACATCATTTAGGGTTTTATTATCATTCTTATATCTTTGAAAAAATATCAACTTAAAACTTTTATCTTGTGCCCTACTTATCATCATATAACATGCAAGGATTGGCTTCAAACTTAGTAGGCCAAATCATTAGTTGGGAAAAAAATTCGTAAGTCATAAGAATCATGCATGATCATGGAAGTAATATGCTTATTTAAAACATGAATTTATAGCCCACTCTTCCTCATCCAAAACCCACATCATTGGGGTCATCACTATCAACTTAAAACACATAAAAACACTTAGTAAACTTTACATGGTAACATTAAGGTGCCACAACCCGGGCCTAGGGCCTAAGAGTGACATGGTAAATGAGAACCCAAGAGTCCCCAAAAAGCCTCATAGCATCCATATACACATCAACAGTTCGAAAGCGTACAATTAGATAATAAGTACATAGTTCTATGGAGCGGGTAAGTATGACTCATGATATGGGTATGTCATGGGTATATGGATTTGCATTGATTCACATAGCATATAACACATAAGAACTAGGGGGGTAAGTATGACTCACTCTATGGGGATACAAGGGACTTAGGACTTTCCACATCTTATTATGAACATATCATTATAACATCAACAACATGAGATAGACATAATCATAGTATCCATAAGCAAATAGCATAACACATAACAAGCCCTTACTTAGAGTTTACATGATGCCTAGCAATGTCTCTAGTTCATAGAATAGGACGGAGGCCAAGACATGTCGGAGGCTCACCCTTAAAGTAAATACATAAGTGGAAATAACATAATAGGTAGATAGAAGATGTATCTTGTCCTTGGAGTAAAGGACTCACCACTAGCAAGTCTCATAATCCTATCTAACTATCAAGAGGTGGATGAAGATAGTCTCTGGTCCCTACGTGGTTAGATCATGTAGGCAAAAGTATATATTAGTACATTGAAATGTACTAAGTATGCGGGCATGCAAAATGCTTATAAAACATATTAACCTACAATCAATTTAAGAAGTCAAGGGCACAAATATAGAAATAAGTGTATATAAGAATAAATATTATATCGATATTCTATGAAATTCATAATGCATTAGGACCATAATACTTTATACATAGTGGAGTTGTGACCTTAACTGACATAAGACCAAGTGAACTATAACTTGGAACTCTCTTGTCTTCCTACACTGGATAAAGGGTTATCAAGTTACCAAAGGTAGATCCTTCTCATAGTCATCCCTAAAAAGAGGCATAAACATGAACCTATGTTTGGCACATAGTTATGAGAAAGAAGACTTTAGATAAGGACCCCATGGGTTGAGCCCCCATCTCCAATACCATTCGGTACTAAGTCAACAACCCATGAGAATACATATACATATACGTTCTTGAAAAAGAAGCATGTCTTCCAAATAATTTTCATACATACTTAGACTTAAAAGCGAAACATACTTCATAATAATGCATACTTGGGCTAAAAACTCAAATCATATTTCATGTCATACTTTCATGCGTAGAAATAACTCCTTGATACTCGTACATAGTGGTGCATAACACACATGGGGGCTCTTGAGCCAAATCATAGACATAATTGATCATATGTCATGTCATAACCATACTTATCTTGAAAACATACTCATAATCATAATTGGGTCTTGACCCATATCATAATTCTCATGAAAATCAATGTTCATCCATGCATATACCATGAGAAATGAATTAATAGCATAGGTACTGGGAATTCATAGTTAAATCATCATAATATAACGAAATCATAGTAAATCCATGAAGAAATCATCACTTAAACCATTCTTGAAATTATCCATGCATAGATTCAACATTTAAAGGGACATGCATATTCAAACCTTCATAATATCAATGTAGTCCAACATAATAGGGCTTAAATCATATTTGAAACGTCAATTAGGTACAACCCAAAACACAATTTAATCAAATCAACACTAATTTAAAAGACTCATATTTAAAGTAAGCTTAAAATTCATAAATTAAGAAGTAAGAAGTGTTAGGAGTCTTCACGATTGAAAGGGATCATGAATCGATCCCACATACTTTAGATAACTAGAAGAATTAGGATGAAATTTATTTAAATTGAAAGACCTCTTGAAATCCTAACTTGAATCCCCTAATACAATACTTAAAGAGAGAACTTAGGAATTAAATTCTAGAGCTTTAGTGAGATGAGAGTGCATGAGTGTAAAATGGCGAGTATAATCTGATTTAGGGGCGTAGGATAGGTTCCAAAGTCCTAAAAAACCATTCGAATAAATTAAAATTACAAATAGACCATTAATGAAGCAAACTTCAAAAAGTGTACACGGGTCCATACAAAAGCACCACGGTTCATAAAAAAGTGAACTGAACGTACAAAGTACCCATGAAAAATGCCTTCTCGGATACTTAGAAAAATTTAGATGAAGGAAATTTCTACTAAAGGCTTCACAGTACGTTCAAAGGTTCATTGATTGTACAACAGTCCATATAAATGACTCAAGTTTTGAGACGGTAATTTTAAACTTAGAACAATATTTTGGGGAGAGCGCTTCATGAGACACCCCACCATGGCTCGTGGTGGGCTACATGACAAGTACAAGGGTCCCCTGGTGGCTGTCTTATCCAAAACCTTGGCTTGAATGCTGGAGAACCTACCACAAGCCCCTTTCAGGATCAGTGCTAAGGACCCCAGCTCGTGGGAGTTGCCATAGAGGGCCAACAAGCCTAAAATCCCTTCTTGAGCCATATGGAACAATGAACAAAGCCAAGGGTCATCCCATGGATGCCCCCACAACTCGTGGACCTCTCTAGGGCTCGTGGGAGAGTCCCTAGAGGGCTAACTTGGTCACAAACTTCCAAAAACTTGATTTGAAGCATCATTAAGGCCTTCCAAGCTCTTGGTCCTTACAAAAGGCATAATATTACATAAAACATCATGAAATCATCATTAGCATGCATATTAATTGTCATGACCCAAGCTTAGGTCCTAGACATGACACGGCGAATGGGGAACCCAAAGGGACCCCAAACAAGCCTCTTGACTTATCATTTCACATTATTGGTCTAGGAAGAATATAATAGACATAAAGAGTAAGAATAGAGGCTAAGGGGCTACGGGGAAAGCTTGCATAACATCATAATCAAGAGACAGAGTCAAGCTCATATCATAGATACATAGCATGTCCAACAAATACCTCTACTACATAGGTAAGAGCGGGGGCCAAGACAAAGCAACTAGGCTCACCCTCATAGTCAAAATAGAACATAAAGAAGAGTGTGTCAATACTCAATAAGAGAAGACATAGATAAGTGTCCCCGTAATAGAGAACTCAATAACTAGCTTGAGTAGTACCGAACTAGCCACGTGGAGGAGGATGATCAACTTAGGCACTGGTTGCTAGATGGTGATATCATATAGGCAAGAGTGTGTGTTAGTACGTTTGAATGTACTAAGTATGTAGGATGCAATGCAACAAGAGATAGGCATCATAGTCAAAATGCATAACAATAGGCAATAGACATCATATAACAATATGGGATGAATGACCAATAGTCAAGTAAAACATGCATAACTAACTCATACTCATTTAGGATATCATATGTGTAGAAGAAACCAAGCTAGATTTCCAAAGGACAAACCCTTTGGTTGGTTGATGATGGTCTCACCCCATCACCCTAATGGTGTGGTATAAACCCCTCACATGGTTGATGATAATTTCATCTAATCACCTTAGTGGCAAAGTACAAACCCCTCACATGGTTGATGAGTACAAACCCCTACCTCGGTTATCAAGGTACAAACCCCTCGACAAGGTTATCTGGGCTCTTAGTCCCCCCGGATCAAACATGGTCTAATGCAATACTTTATATAGATTATATCATATACATAATCTTCCTTCATCATCGTAACATCAATTATATCATACATCATATTTTGGACCTTCAATTCCTCAAGAAACTATAATCGGAAACTTTATCAAATACTTAGCAGGTGTGTAATGGTAGTATAAAACCATTAAATATAGAGATGAAATCATATAAGAAAATCCACTGTAAAATCATCAATCAAAAACTTGTAACACCCTCAAGCAACATACAAATCCCCTCATTGAATTTTACAATAGATCCAATATTTATAGCATCAAACATAGCAAAATAGTCACAACTTTACATAGCTTTAACATAATTCACAGACATGTTCATACTAGTAAACCCAATTGTCAAATCAACTTTAAATCATGCAAATTGTGTAAAAAGGAGATTAGGGCACCATGGGTGGAAGGACCCAATGGCTGAAATCCACATATCTTAGCTTTGAAGAAGCTCTTGATGAATATTGAAATTGGAGACCTGAAGCTTGATGGAAATACTTAGTTCCGAATGATGGTTTTGAGACTTGAATTTAGGAGTGAAAAATATGGCTAAATGTTTGAGTGAGTATTGGGGAATGTATAGGATGAACATAAATCAACACCTTGACTTATCATATATGTAGAAGAGACCAAGCTAGATTCCCAAAGGATAAAGCCCTTGGTTGATTGATGATGGTCTCACCCCATCACACTAGTGGTGTGGTACAAACCCCTCACATGGTTGATGAGTACAAACCCCCACCTCGACTATCAAGGTACAAACTCCCCAACAAGATTATCCGGGCTCTTAGTCCCCTTGGATTGAACATAGTCTAATGCAATACTTTATATAGATTATATCCTATACATAAGATTTCTTCATCATCATAACATCAATCATATCATATCTCATGTTTTGGACCTTCAATTCCTCAAGAAACTATGACTGGACACTTTATCAAACACTTGGTGCGTATGTAATGCTAGTATAAAACCATGAAATATAGAGATAAAATCATTCAGGAAAATCCATTATAAAATCATCAATCAATACCTTGAAACACCCTCAAGAAACATACAAATCCCCTCATCAAGTTTTATAATAGATCTAACATTTATAGGTCAAAACATAGCAAAACAGTCACAACTTTGTATAGCTTTAACATAGTTCATAAACATGTTCATACTAGTAAACCCAATGATAAAATCAACTTTAAATCATCCTAATTAAGTATAAAGGAGATTAGCACAACATGGGTGGAAGGACCCAATGGCTGAAACCCACATACCTTAGCTTTGAAGAAGCTGTTGATGAAGATTGAAAATGGAGACTTAAAGCTTGAAGGAAATCCTTAGTTCCGAATGAGGGTTTTGAGACTTGAATTAAGGAGTGAAAAATATGGCTAAATATTTAGGATGAACACAAACCTAGGGCCTAGACGTGGCAAGGCGAATGGGGAACCCAAACAAACCTCTTGACTTATCATTTCACATCATTATTCACAGAAGCATGTAAAATACATAAAGAGTAAGAATAGGGGCAAAGGGGCTAAGGGAAAGCTTGCATAACATCATAATCAAGAGAGAAAGATTCAAGCTCATATAGATACATAGCATGTCCAACAAACAGTTTCACTACATAGATAAGATCGGGGGGCAAGACAAAGCAACTGAGCTTACCCTCATTGTCAAAATAGAACATAAAGAAGAGTGTCGCAATACATAATAAGAGAAGACATAGATAAGTGTCCCTGGAATGGAGGACTCACTAACTAGCTTGAGTAGTACCAAACTAGCCACGTGGAGGAGGATAATTAACTCGAGCACCTGTTCCTACATGGTGATATCATGTAGGCAAGAGTATGCATTAGTACGTTTGAATGTACTAAGTATGTAGGATGCAATGTAACAAGAGATAGGCATCATAGCCAAAATGCATAACAATAGGCAATAGACATCATATAACAATATGGCATGAATGACTAACGCTCAAATAAAGTATGCTTAAGTAACTCATACTCATTTAGTATATCATATGTGTAGAAGAGACAAAGCTATATTTCCAAAGTACAAACCCTTTGGTTGATGGTGGTCTCACACCATCACCCTGGTGGTGTGGTACAAACCCCTCACATGGTTGATGATAATTTCACCTTATCACCCTAGTGGCGAAGTACAAATCCCTCACATGGTTGATGAGTACAGACCCCTACTTCGGTTATCAATGTACAAACCCCAGTCAAGGTTATCTGGGCTCTTAGTCCTTCCGGATCGGACATGGTCTAATGCAACACTTTATATAGATTATATCATATACATAAGCTTCCTTCATCATCATAACATCAATTATATCACACCTCATGCTTTGGACCTTTAATTCCTCAAGAAACTATAACTGGATACTTTATCAAACACTTGGTGGGTGTGTAATGCTAGTGTAAAACTATGAAATATAGAGATGAAATCATGCAAAAAGATCTATTGTAAAATCATCAATCAACACCTTTCAATATCCCCAAGCAACATACATCAAATCCCCTCATCAAATCTTACAATAGATCCAAGATTTATTACTCAAAATATAGCAAAACAGTCACAACTTTACATAGCTTTAACATAGTTCATAGACATGTTCATACTAGTAAACCTAATTATAAAATCTACTTTAAATCATGCAAATTGAGTAGAAAGGAGATTAGGGATCCATGGGTGGAAGGACCCAATGGTTGAGACCCACATACCTTAGCTTTGAAAAACTCTTTATGAAGATTGAGAATGGATACTTGAAACTTGAAGGAAATTCTTAGTTCTGGATGAGGGTTTTGAGACTTGAATTTAGGAGTGAGAAATATGGCTAAGTGTTTGAGTGAGTATTGGGGAATGTTTTAGGATGATATGAGGGTGAAATATGGCTAACTATAGGTAAAAACACTCTTGGTAACACTTAAACCCAAGACTTAAAAGTCTTGGACTGAACTAAAAAAAGCAGTCACAAAATAAGGCATAGGCGCGTCATGGAAGCGACACGAAAGCCTCACTGTTTTGAGCCCTTCTTGAAATTTCATAAATCGATTTGGTTGCTTAAAAATCAGGGTTAGAACCTTTTCCCCCTAATTTTAATGTCCTGAACAAGAATATGAAGTCAAATTTTTGATATCATGCATGAATTTTGAGATATATGAAATTTAATATCTGGGGCACTTCCAAGGCACATTTTTGGGTACTTTTTGGGGCCGTTTCATTAATGTCAATGAACTTAAAGAAAAGGTAAAAAAATTCAATGAAGGACTTTGTGGGTGAAAGGAGGCCAAAAATCAATTCACATACCTAAGATGAAGCCAAGGAAGAAGGAACTTGCTATTATAGAGGTGATGCTTGAGACCCTAGCCTTTCTTGCCTTATTCTTGGAGAGGATATTTGCCTTAGGTAATTTGACAAAGTGTAAGAATGAAAAAGGAATAGGAATATAGGGATTTAAGTTCTGATTAGGGGCCAAAAGACTCATAAAGGTGACATAGTTTAGATATGAAGAAAAAAACAAAAATGCCCTTCATTGAAACTGCCAGAATAGAACCACGAAATCCCATTTATGAGTCATAGATTGAATCACGAACCATGGTTCTCGTTTTACTATTCTCCTTTTCCAATCTTCATAAGCTAGTTACCAACCACCAACCATAAAACACCTATCATGGGCCATTCTTCAATCCATGAATCGTGGATGGCCTTGCGAAGTCCTTCCATACTTAGTAAAATTTCCACTTTTCTTGACCTTCTTTATGATAGTTAACCTTGTACCTTGTAAGGGACTATAAGACGTCCAGTTGATTATGGGTTACCTTCTAGAAACTCTAAATTTTCTTCATGTATGGAACTCATATCTACAACTCGATCTACGATTTGTGTTTCTTTCCATGAGTTGTAGATAGTCTTCATGGCTCACTTTGTACTTAGAAGAATTTCAACACTTTTGAGGTTCTCATCCACGATCCTAGTCTGTGGCTCATGTTTTAAACTACGGACTATGAATTTGGCTTCATGAATTGACCCATGAGCATTTCCAGCCCAACATTTTTGCACTTTCTATGCTCCTAACTTGAGGGTCCTTACATCAAGAATGAACAAACTTGTGTTAGAAATATCTGATTTAGTTAATAAAGAGTGTCGCACTACTATGCTTATTAAGGAAATGGACTTATCTCTACTCATGACATATGCCTAACAACTTGAGGGAGAAAATCTTAGAAAGAGGAAGAGTGGGGAGTCTAAGAAGGATCGTCATGATGGTTGATTCCAAGTTTTTAGGGGTAATGGAGGTGATCATTTTCAATTTGGCAATAAATTTCAAAGCCAAGGGTCATCAAATGCTCCAAATCAGAGGTTCTTGAATGTAGGGTGTCTAACCCTAAAGCTCAAGGTGGAAATGGTGGACCAACTTCTCCTATGTGTTTGAAGTGTGGGAAAAATCATGGTGGTAATTTCTTTAGAGACATAAGTTCTTGCTATGGGCATGTCAAGGTGGGTTATAAGATTACTGATTGTCCACATGCTTAAAACAAAGGTAGAGATGGTCGTTCTCAAGGACATGATGCTCATGGAGATCAAAGGGCACAAGGTGGTCAATAAGGAGGTGCTCCACATCATTATTTGTTCTATGCTCTTCGAGGGAGATAAGGGGTAGATAAGGCACCTGATGTTGTTACCGATATGTTAAATGTTTATGATTATAATGCCTATGCTTTATTGGATTTGAGTGCCACTCTATCTTTCATTACCCCATTTATTGCTAGTATGCTAAATACGTGTCCTGAATTATTGTGTGAACCCTTCTTGGTGTCTACCCAGACGGGTAAGTGTATTGTTGCTTGAAGAGTCTATAGGGGTTGTCTTGTCTCCATATCGCATAAAGTCTTGCTTTGTGAATTTGTTGAACTTGACAAGGTAGATTTTGATATTATTCTTAGGATGGATTATTGTAATGACCCTCCAGGTCATTTACATATTTCTACGATTGTTTTGTTGATTTGAGTTTATGTATAGTAATTCTTGACCATTTGTGACTTGTTGGGACTATCCATACGGTTCTTAGTTGAATTGGTTTGGGTTATGGGGATTTTAGAGTTAGTGGGAAGTTATAATGGTAAAAGATGAGTTCTCTGGTAAAGTTCTAGTAAACGTCCTCAGAATGAAATTCTGATGGTTCCATTAGTTCTTGAATGACCAAATTAGTCTATGAGCGTGGTTGGTCTGAGGTTAGAGGGTCCCTATATAATTTTAAGTTGAAATCTACAAAGTTAGTTCAACTGAAAGCTAAAAAGTGTTTTTCTGTAAAAACCTAGCTAAACATGCTCAAAATGGAAACATGATGGTATGGTCAACTCTGAAACATCAAAAATAGCCTAAAATAACCTTTTGTCAGTTTGCGGGGGCCGCTGACTGTATTTTGAGCCCCTTAATTCTTTTAGCTAAAATTAGCTAGAAAGAAGTGGAACCCTCATTTTCCCGTAGAATACTCTGTTGGGAATTCTAACTGCACCGTTGGATCTGGAATGTCGAAATTCTTGTGGTTGCACTATTTATTTGTGTAAAATGAACATCAAACAACCTGAGATTTCCCCAAGAATGCTTTTGTAATTGTTGGTGCCAGTAGTAGGAGCCAAACCATCGCATTCGTGGGAGCCTTGGTACGTCTTCCCCCACCTAGCATGCCAAAGGCGTGTATATCATGATGCCTTACCTGTGATTGCACAGGACTTATATGTACAAGGTCCCACATTCGTGACAGGCAGCCTAGATTCGTGGAGCTCTTCGCATGGGGCGATGGCCAGCTATAAAAGGCTGATAGCGACCAACGTCACTTCTAATTTTTATGTATATGTAATTTTGGTTTCGTAAGTCCAATTTTGCCATTTAAAAGGCTAAGTGACTCAAATCTTTGCAAGGAACACTGTGGAGGTGTTGGACTCTGATTTTAGCACATATTTTATGTAAAAATGCTATTTTAGCTAGTTATGTTCTCGAAAATATATGAAAATTTTATGCTATGATATCTTTGTCGATTCTTGATAGAATTATGTAAAATTTAGGTCTAAGTTGTTCTATTTTTTGAGTGGAATGCTGTGTATGTTTGGATTCTGATAATTTTAATGTTTTTCCATAAAATTTGACCAAGAAAACTTTGTAAGAGATGTTTTCCAATAAAGAATGTAAATTCATTTTTGAGTCATTTCTCGATCTTCTAGGATCCTTTTTGGCCTAAATTTTTTTTTATAGAATCAGGGTGATATGAGAACCATTTTATGAAGGTTTGTTTGGGATTTTGGGTATGGGCCCTATTTTCCCCCATTTTGGAAATAATTAATATCATTTGCCCCAATTCTAGAGTTTCATAATCAAATCAGTCGTGATAACCTTTTGAATTGTATTTTGACAACTGAACAACGTTGGGAAGTGATCAGGAAAGGAAAAACGCTAGTGGACTGATTCAAGACGTAAGGAATCACCTTCTAGGTAAGTTAGGCTTCTCTAACCTTAAAATGAGTTGACATATATGACTGTTTGGCTGAGATATGTGGTATGTGAGCTGATGATTGTTGAGTATAACATGCATACATGGATGATTCTCTTGTATGTGTACGATATATGTTGGCGTGAGATAGCATTTACTTTATTAATAACCGCATTAGTTATGACTATTGTATGCTTGGTAAGGGCTGGATTGTGCTAAGGATATGTGAAACCTATGTATACTGCACTCGGTTCTTGACTAAATATGTGTGTGTAGCCTGATTCTATTGAGATACACTAGCTTATGAGGCTGACAAGTGATTACATGTTGCATTGTGCACTGTTTCTAGCATCTATACATGATTTTGATGATTCTTGTTGCTCTGGACATTTGTAACTGCCTATATTTACTCTAAGTACTGTTGGTTACCTAGATTGTTGTATAATTGTTTAGTTAGACCCAATTCGATATTGCTTTATGGCATAATATGATTTTGTATACAGTTGTTTTCTATTATATACTTATTATACTGGCTAGTGACCGGAGAAACATACCATGTTATGGGAACTCTTATAGCTGTAC
This sequence comes from Solanum clarkiae, assembly GCA_011800125.2. Taxonomy (NCBI): domain Eukaryota; kingdom Viridiplantae; phylum Streptophyta; class Magnoliopsida; order Solanales; family Solanaceae; genus Solanum; species Solanum clarkiae. Next base: position 27,178 of record JAABOM020066278.1, on the reverse strand, counting down.
TCCTAAAGGAGCCTTGTGGCCTGTAATAAGAGATACGATACTGCTGAGTTGGTAGCAGGTTAGAGGTGAGAATGTGACCCTGTAGGCTACACCTATGGGCTTTCTAGGGCTATTTATGATTGAGACACTATCTATATGGGTCTGTCCTTAGGACTGGCACCCTGGTTAGAGATGGGCACATTATCAGTGAGCCAACACATAGTTGCGTTAGCTGAGATCCTTAGTAGCAGCTGGGCTGTGATATTATTCCGAAAAAGGTAACCCTTTTCTAATTGTCTGTCTTCTTTGGCTTTAGCTTAGGTTATACCAATGTTTTCCTAGAGTTACAATACATGGAACTATATTATTACATTATCGGATTGGGTATCATGACACACAGTCTAGGATTGGCTGTCATGACTTTATACGAGGTACACTCTAGGATCGGGTGTCATTGACCTGACATGATTAGGGGGATTCTTTCTCTCCAGGGTGATTCATCCCATCGTTCCATATTCAGGTGCCAGGATCGAATGTCACGTCCTGACAAAGAGGATACTTGGATCAAGTGTCACGTCCTAACATAAGATGATACTTGGGATGGGTGACCGTTCCATCACAGGGATGTACTTTCATGCACGAGTTCCACCAAAGCACAGGTTGACACCTCGATTGTGCGTGGGTGTACTCTTGGGGCTTATGGGGACCCATAGGCATACATGCTTTGATACTAGAGCCATACACCTATGTACAGTCTGACCTACTACCTATTTGATACTGAGATCTAGGTTCTATGGTGTTCTATCTGCTAGGTTATCATATGTTAGTGAGCCCTGATCGGGTGTTATATCATTTGGTTATTATATGCTACTGGGTTCTGACTGTTAGGACTTAAGGATGTCACTGATACACTTACTATTAGTCGAACTTCGATTTATAGATCTTACTGCAGTTCTCTATATTTGAAAATTTTAAAAATATTTATAATATTTCACCCAATATGTCGATGATGCCTACTGGGTGTCTATTATCGGTAGTCACCCCTATATTTCTGCATCTTCCCATGATACAGGTCCAGATACTAACCGCCGGTGTTGAGTTGAGGATTCATTATCACTTCAAGAGATACTCGGTAAGCATCGGTAGCTTTAGACACTATGCAATCTCCTTCTTTTTGATGGTCATCTTTTGTATCTAGACATTGACCTTGTACAAAGTAGTGGCCTGTATTTGTAGAAGGTTATCGTTAGCTTGTGTTGATTTACATTGTTATATCTACTATGTTTGTGCCTAATGATTTAGGATAGGTATCTTGGGGTTGGGTAGTTGGCTTACCTATAGGAAGGATCTAACAGGTGTCATCATGATCAGAACCGAGTTGTGACAAGTTGGTATCAGAGCCTAAGGTTCACTAGTCTCATCTATACAGAGGTACTGTCTAGTAGAGCTCTTTGGATATGTGCAAAGATGTTCGTGACTTATCTCTAGAGAGCTAGGGGATGTTTAGAATATCTCATATGTTGTTGATTCTTGTTGTGTGATGTTGTCAATGGTCCTTCGATTTTTGGGAATTTGAGTTTGCTCGTTAAAGCAGATATGGCATATAGAGGACGGACACCGGGTCAGGGTACGACTGCACCATCAGTCCCGCATAGAGAGAAGCCTCTCGAGCCCATCGAGCAAAGACCAAATACCACAGTTGGAGGCACTAATTCCCCCAACTGCCTTAGTGGTCACACTAAAGATGCAGGCGGCCATTGGGCAGTTCATAGAAACACTAGAAGCTTTACAGCAAGGCACAATACTAACCCCAACTCCTCCAATTCAGGCACCACCAGAGCCTGTTATTCTAGAGGCTTCAGCATAGCCTGAGGGATCTATACCTTTTCATGATCAGTGGGTCTTGGGTTATTTTCTAAGATTAAGTCCACCGAGATTTTTAGGAGCCACAGAAGAGGATGCAAAGTAGTTTATTGCAGCATGTATGGAGAACCTACTGCATTAAGACTACTAGAGTCTCGGGTGCAGAGTTCACTGCATATTAGCTAGACGGGACAGCCAGATAGCGGTGGCGGATTTATAGAGACACCAAGCTAGTAGATGTCATGCCAGTGACTTGGGCAGAATTATTTGTGCCAAGAAGTGTTAGGGATAGGCGATGGGACCAGTTTGTTCGCTTAGAGTAGGGATAGATGATTGTAACTCAGTACGAGGTCAGATTTCAGGTTCTTTCCTAGTATGCAACAATCATTTTACCTATCGAAAAGGAGCGGATTTGTTACTTTACGTGCGAATTGAGGCCATAGTTAAGGATGGGGACATATTCACTGGTGATATCAAGTAGGTCTTACCTTGATATTTTTGATCATGCCTGTGCCTTAGAGCAATTTGGTCGCAAGTCCTAAGGAGGCAGCAATAAGTATGCTAGGAACGAAGGAAAGTTCAGTGGGTCTCGATTAGGTTTTAAGGTGACAAGTGATAGGACTCTGAGGAGGTTTTAATAGGGACAAACCAATCACCTATCCCATGCATCATTGCAATATTCTAAGGGTAGCCATTAGGGCCTAAGTACTTCCAATCAGGGTGGTTTTTCTTTTTCTTCCAAGCATAGACAGAGGGATGGTGACACCACTACATCAGGGTTGGTTGGGTCAATATTCATGGTTAGTCAGGCATCTAAAGCTTCTGGATTGGGATTTATAGTTGGAGTAGGTTTACTCAAGGTTATTTGGAGTGAGGGAACTTGACTATTGGCTTCAGGATTGTCCCGAGTGCAGTGAAGTGTAGATAAGGCCACTCAGGCAACTTTCTTATCGAATGGTAGAGGTACGGTCCAGGATCACTGTCACAAGGACAACCAGTATGGAGATCTTGAGAGTCAGCAGAGCTTCCAACAGGGTTTCAGAGGGCCTGCCAGAGGTGGTAAAGCCAAAGTCAAAGGTAAGGGTCGAGGTGCTTTTCCGGGCTACTTTTATGCCTACCCCAGCATGAGCAAAGGTTGAGGCTTCTGATAAGGTTATTACATATATGATTACTGTATGCCAGCAACCGATTTCAGCACTATTTGACCCAAGTTCCACTTTCTCATATGTGTATGCATACTATGTTTCTCGATTGGTGTGGCTCCCGAGTATCTTTCATCTTAGTTTCGTGTATCGACCCTAGTGGGGAATTCACTTATGGTAGATTAGGTATACAGATGTTATATAGCTACTCTTCAGAAGTTTGATACTTAGGTTGATTTGATACTGTTAGATATACTGGATTTTGATGTTATTCTAGGTATGGATTGGTTGGGCACACATTATGTTGTGTTAGAATGTTACGCCAAGACTATCACCTAATTGATATTGGGGATGGCTCCAGTTGTATGGCAAAGTTATGTGAGTCAGGTACTGATCGGTATCATATCATATATTCAAGCTCAGAAATTGATATCCATATGGTGCTTCACTTATTTTTCCCATGTTCGTGATGTGATAACTGAAACTCCTACTGTGGAGTCAACACCCATTGTTTTTGAGATTTTTGATGTATTTCCTGTAGATTTGCCTGGGTTGCCACCTGAGTGAGATATTGATTTTGCGATCAATGTTGAGCTGGGCACTAAGCCCATATCTATTCCACCATATCAGATGGTACCTACAGAGCTCAAAGATCTTAGTGCACAGCCTCAGGGTTCTTTAGATCTAGGATTTATATGGCCGAATGTTTTTCCCTGGGGACCCCCTGTTCTATTTATGATAAAGAAGGACAGGACTCTCTGAATGTGTATTGATTATCAGTAGCTGAATAAGGTGATGGTACAGAATCGTTATCCTCTACTATAGGTTGATAATTTATTTGATTAGTTACAAGGGCAGTAGTCTTTCTAAGATTGATCTAAGATCAGGGTACCACCAAGTAAGGATTCGGGCAGAGGACATCCAGCATATTACCTTCCGGTCCCGTTATGGGCATTATGAGTTTCTAGTCATGTCATTTGGGATGACTAATGCCCTTGCAGCATTTATGGACTTGATGACTCACGTATTTCGATCGTATCTAGACTTTCATTATGTTTTTTGTTGATGATATCGTGGTATTTTCACAGAGCCAAGAGCAGTATTCCTAATATCTTCAAATTATATTACACACTCAAAGATCATAGGTGATATGATAAATTTTCTAAGTGTGAGTTCTAGCTTGAGTTTGTGACTTTTTTGGGGAATGTGGTGTCCAAAGAGAGTATTATGGTTGATCCGGCTAAGACTGAAGCGATTTCTGCCTAGCCTAAGCCTTCTTCTATATCAAAAGTTCAAAGTTTTGCTGGGTTAGAAGGGTATTACCGATGGTTTGTTGAGGGTTTCTCTACTATTGTTGCTCCGTTGACTTCATTAACTCGCCAAGGTGTGCCATTTGTATTGTTTGATGAATGTGAGGCTATTTTTATGAGGCTGAAAGAGTTATTGACTACTACTCCTATTCTAACCCTTCCTGTCAAGGGAGAGAACTTTGTTATATATTATGATGCATCCTGTATTGGGTTACGCTATGTATTGATACAATGTAGTTAGATTATTGCTTATGTTTCTGACCAGTTGCAGAGCCATGAGCGTAACTACCCTATGCACGACTTAGAGTTTGCAACAGTAGTGTTTACACTCAAGATCTGGAGACATTATCTATATGGCATTATTGTGATATTTATACAGACCGTCGAAGCTTATAGTACATTATGACTTAGTGAGATTAAATTCCTGCCAGAGATGGTGGATTGAGTTGTTAGCTAATTAGGTTCTTTTTATGTTGTACCATCAAGGTAAGGAAAACGTGATAGCGGATGCATCAAGTGGGAAGGCAGTGAGTATGAGTAGCTTAGCATACGTGACTATAGAGGAGCCACTCTTAGCTTTGGACATTCAGTCCTAGGCTAATAAGTTAGTTCGATTAGTTGTTTCAGATTTCAGCAGGCTATTGGCCTTCATTGGGACTCAATCTTCATTGATTGATCAAATCCGGGCTCGACTGTTTGCGAATAAGTCATTAGTGAATCTAAAAGATAGAGTTTTATAGGGATTTGGTGGTCAGGTTACAGAAGATTCGGATGGGTACTCAAATTCAACACCCGGTTATTTGTTTCTAGAGGGGGCGATTTGATACAATTGATTCTACATGAGGCACATGACTCCTGATATTCTATCTACTTGGGGACAGTGAAGATGTATCAAAATTTGAGATAGCATTATTGGTGGGACGACATGAAGAGAGATATTGTTGATTCTATATCATGTTTTCTCAGTATCAAATAGGTAAAGGCTAAGCACCAGCGACCCGATGGCAAACTTCAGCGACTACCCATTCTTGAGTATGGGTCTCGCTCATACTTCCATGGGTTATGACAGTATCTGGGTTATAGTTGATCAACTGACTAAGTCTTAACACTTCATCCCGGTCTATTCTACCTTTAGTATTGAGCGATTAGCTCATGATTATATTTAGGAGATAGTCTAGTTGCATGGGATGGCAGTATCTATTGTATCTGATTGAGGGACACAGTTTACCGCTATCTTTTGGATGGCTTTTCAGCAAGATTTGGGCACCCGAGTTGATCTGAGCAAGCCTTTCATCCCTAGGTTGATAGCCTATGTAAGCATACTATATAGGTTCTGGAGGATATGCTATAGGCTTGTTTGTTAGAGTTTGGGAGTCAGTAGGTCCAGTTTCTGCCATTAGCATAGTTTGCTTATAATAGCAACTATCACACTAGCATTCAGATGGTCCAGTTTGAGGCACTATATGGTCGCCGATGTCATACTCAAGTTGGGTGGTTTGAGTTTACAAAGCTAAGCCTGTACAACATAAATTTATCATAGGATGCCTTAGCCAGGGTCTGGGTTATTCAAGATAGACGGATATCTCAGAGCCGGCACCAGAGTTATGCCTATCATCGATGACAAATCTTATAGTTTGAGGTTGGAGACAAAGTGTTTTTGAGAGTGTCACCCCTGAAAGGGGTCATGCGGTTTGGCATATGGGGTAAGCTTAGGCCTCGATACATTGGCCCTATTGAGATTTTCAGGTGGATTAGGCTGGTTGTAAATGAGTTAGCCCTACCTCCAGCTTATTCTACTATACAAGCGGTCTTCCACATATCAATGTTGTATCGGTATATTTCAGTTGATTCACATGTACTCTAATATGATTCAGTTGAATTGGATGACCATTTAACATTTGTTGAGGAGCCGGTAGCTAATCTAGCCAGGGATACCAGATAGTTGTGCTCCAGGATGATATTGATGGTTAAGGTCCTGTGGCAGCACTGTCCAGTGGAGGAGGCTTCTTAGGAGTTACAGGTAGAGAAGCGGGAGCAGTACCCCAGCCTAATTAAGCCATTAGATATTCCTTTACTTTTACTTTCACAGATGAAAGTCTTATTAGTTGAGGATGTTGTAATGACCCTTTAGGTCATTTCTGTGGTTGTTCTATTGATTTGAGATTACGTATGGTAACTTTAGACTATTTGTGACTTGTTGGGACGGTCAGGATAGTTGTTGGTTGAATTATTTATAGGTTATAAGGATTCTAAGTTTAGCGTGAAGTTATAAAGGTAAAAAATGAGTTCTCTAGTAAAGTCCTAGTAAACGGCCTCAGAATGGGATTCTACCATTTCCATTAGTTTCGAGATGGCCTAATTAGGCTAGGAGTGTGTTAAGTCCGAGGTTAGAGGTTCCTCGTATGAGTTTAAGTCAAAAATTGTAAATAGGTTCAACCAAAAGCTAAAAAGTGCTTTTCTCATAAAACCTAGCTAAACGTGCTCAGAATGGAAATTTCAGGGCGTGGTCAGCTCTGAACCATCCAAAATAGCCTAAAATGACCTTTCATCGGATGGCGGGGGCCTCCGAGTGCATTTTTGCCCCCTCTATTCTTTGAGCTAAAATTGGTCAGAAAGAAGTAGGACCCTTATTTTTTTGTAGAATACTCCATTGAAAATCTCGACCACACCGTTGGATTCAAAATGTCTAGATCCATATGATTGCGCTATTTATTAGCATAAAACAAACATCAGATAGCTCGAGAATTCCCCAGGGAAGCTTTGGCACTTATTGGTACCGACAGTAAGAGCCAAAGCCCCGCATTCGGGAGCCTTGGCGTGTCCGTGCCGACTTAGTATGCCAAAGGTGCACGTTCGCGGTGCCAAGGCCAACATCCGTGGCAGGCAACCCGTGTTCACTGATCTCTTCATATGGAGAAGTGGAAAGTTATAAAAGTTTGGTCGCGACCAGCCTCAGTTCCATTTTTCGTATATATGTAATTTTGGCTCTATAACTTCGATTTGGCAATACAAATGGCTACATGACTTGAATTTTTGCAATGAATACTGTGGAGGTGTTAGATTTTGATTTCAGCATGTATTTCAAGGTAAAAAAAATGTTATTTTAGATTGTTATATTTTAAAAAATATGTGAACTTTATGTTATGATATCTCGGTTGATTCTTGACGGAATTAAGTAAAATTTAGGTCTTAGTTGTTCGATTTTTCGAAAGGAACACTGTGGTATGTTTGGATTATGATAATTTGGTTATTTTTCTATAAAATCTAACTGAGAACATTTTGTAAGAAATATTTTTCTGGTAAAGAATGTAACTTGATTTTTGAGTTGTTTCTCAGCCTTCTGCTATCCATTTTGCGCTAAATTTATGCTATATACTATAGGTAACGAGGGACCGTTTTACGGTGGCTTGTTCAAGATTTTGGGTGTGGGCCCTAGTTTTCCCCATTTTGGACATAATTATTATCATTTACTTCGATTCTTGAGTTTTTACAATCAAATCAGTTATGATAACCTTGTAAGTTGTATTTTAATAGTTGAGTAGCATAAGAAAGCAATCAAAAAAGGAAAAGCACAAGTGGAATGATTCAAGATGTGAAGAACCACCTTCCAGGTAGGCTAGGCTTCTCTAACCTCAGAGAGTGTTGAGATATATGACTGATTGACTAAGATATGTGGTAGGTGAGCTAATGATTGTTGAGTATAAGATGCATATATGGCTGATTCTCCTGTATGTTTACAATATATGCTAGCCTGATATGGCGTTTACTATATTGATAACTTTATTAGTTGTGAGTACTGTATTGGTTGGATTTTGACATTGTTAGACTCTTAGATGGCATGGTAAGGGTTGGATTGGGCTGGGGATATATGAAAGGTACGTATACTACACTCGGTTCTTGACTAAATGTGTCTGTATAGCTTGATGCTACTGAGATACACTAGCTTGTGAGGCTGACAAGTGATTACATTTTGCGTTGTGCATTGTTTCTAGCATTTATACATGATTTTGATGATTCTTGTTGCTCTGGACATCGGTAACTGCCTATATTTACTCTGAGTATTATTGATTACCCAGACTGTAGTGTAATTGTCTACTTTGACCCAATTAGATATTGCTATGTGGCATATGTGATTTTGTATACAACTATTGTCTGTTGCGTACTTGTTATACTGGCTAAAACATACCATATTTTGGGAGCTATTATAGTTGTACTCCTAAGGGAGCCTTGTGACTTGTGATACGAGATATGATACTACTAAGCTACTAGCAGGTTAGAGGAGAGAGTGTCACCCAATTAGCAAGATGTAGGCTATATCCTATGGGCTTCTTGGGGCTATATGTGACTTATACACTATCTATATGGGTCAGTCCTCGGGACTGGCACCATGGTTAGAGATGGGCACATTATCAGAAAGACGACATATAGTTGCCTTAGGCGAGATCCTTGGTAGAAGTTAGGTTGCGATATGATTTCAGGTAAGATAACCACCTTCTGATTGTCTGTCATCTTAGGCCTTAGCTTAGGTTATAAGACACTACCCTAGAGTTTCTATACATGGAAACACATTGTTACATTACAGGATCGGGTATCACGACTTTCCATTGCACACAGTTTAGGAATGGGTGTCATGACCTGACACGAGGTACACTCCAGGATCAAGTGTCATGAGCTAAAATGATTAAGGAGATTCTTTCTTCCACGAGGGATTTGTCCCAGTATTATTATATACTTAGGAACCAGGATCGGGTATCACATCCTGAAACGAGATGGTACTTGGGATTGGGTGATTGTTCCGTCATAAGGATTAGAGTGTTATGTGCAAGTTCCACCAAAGCAACATTTGACAACTCGATTGTTCGTGGGTGTACCCTCAGGACTTATAGGGACTCGGGGGCATATAGGCATAGATACTAGGGCCTTACACCTATGTACAGTCCGACCCCCTACCTATGCGATACTAAGAGCTAGGTTCTGTGGCGTTTTGTCAGGTAGGATGTGATATGTTACTAGGCCCTGGCTAGGTGGTATGTCAGTTATGTTATTATATGCTACTTGTTTTTGACCGTGGATACACAAGGATGTCACTAATACACCTACTATTAGTCGAGCTTCGATTTACAAATCTTACTGCAGTTCTTTATATTCGAGCATTTTATTCATATTTCTAGTGTTTCACTCAGTCGGCCAGTGATGCCTACTGGGTGCCTATTACAGGCACTCACACTTACATTTCTGCATCTTCCCATGGTATAGGTTCACGTACTAGCTGCGAGCACCGAGTTGGGGATTTGTGATCATTTTAGGAGACACTCGGTGAGCATCGACAGCTCTAGACACTATGCAGTGTCCTTTCATTTGATGATCGTCTTTTGTATCCAAAAATTGGTCTTGTACAGAGTAGTTGGCTTGTATTTCTAGGAGTATTCATAGATTGTATATTATGTTTATTATATACATGTATAATTGCATACTTTTCACTCTTGTATCTCTATACAGTTGACTTCCAAGTTCTGGGTAGGTTGTGTTGATTTATGCGATTATATCTGCTATATTTGTGACTAGTGATTTAGGACAAGTACCTTGGGGTTAGTTTGTTAGCTTACTTGTAGGTGGGATCTAATGGCGCCATCATGACCAGAACTGAGTCGTAACAATCGGTTACATGAATATCATGCTTTAATTGATTGTAGAACCCACAAAGTTAAGTTCTAATTCTAATGAACCCGTCCTTGAGTGGCACAATCATGATTGGATTGTTAAGGGAAGGTCTATCTCTTATCTTAATTGCATTTATCATCTTGTAAGGGTTAGGGATGTCGAGTCCAAAGTTCTTTCTAATGAGTCAATTCTAGTGGCAATGAATTCCTTGATGTTTTTCCCATTGAATTTCTCAGTGATCCTCCCGAAAGTAAAATAGATTTAGGTATAGACCTCCTCCCCAACACTCAAGTCATTTCCATTCCTCCCTACCGGATGGTCCCGATAGAATCGAAATAGTTAAAGGACCAATTAAAGGACTTATTGAAGAAGGGGATTATTAGGGCTAGTAGGTCACCTTGAGGTGCACATGTATTATTTATGAGGAAGAAGGATGGCTCACTGAGAATGTGCATCAACTACCGACAACTCAACATGGTCACTATAAAGAACAAGTATCGCCTACCAAGGACAGATGACCTATTTGACCAATTGCAAGGGGCAAGTTATTTTTCTAAAATCAATCTTCGGTCCGGATACCATCAAATGAGGGTGAAGGAATATGATATCCCTAAGATGGCTTTTTGAACTAGGTATGGCTTTTTGAATTTATGGTGATGTCTTCTGGGCTAACTAATGCACCAATAATATTTATTCATCTCGTGAATAAGGTCTTTAAACCCTACCTTGATGTGTTTTTGTGGCATTCATTGATGACCTCTTGATTTACTCCCGAAGTAAGGAAGAGCATGTGAAACATTCGAGGATAGTCTTGCAAATTTTTGCAAATTTTGAGAAAAGAAAAGTTGTTTAATAAGATTGATAAATATGAGTTTTGATTGAAAGAGGTAGCATCCTAGTGCATGTAGTATCAGGTGAAGGAATTAAAGTGGATCCTAAAAATACGAAATTGGTGATAAATTAACCTAGGCCCTTGATTCCAACAAAATTTAGGAGTTTCTTGGGCTTGACAAGGTACTATCGAAGATATGTTGATGGTTTCACTTCAATTGCTTCCCGTTTAACAAAGTTGACACAAAAGAAGACAAAATGTATTTGGACCGATGAACATGAAAAGATCTTCCTAACTTTAAGAACAAACTTATATCCTCTCCTATTTTGTCTTTACCAAAAGGGTTGTAATACTTCAAGAATTGGTTTGGGGTGTGTGTTAATGCAATATGGGAAGGTTATTGCCTGTGCTTCTATGCAACTAACCGTGCATGAATGTAATTATCCTACCCAAGATCTTAAGCTAGCGGCCATGGTATTTGCTTTGAAAATATGGTGTCATCATTTATATGGGGTGCATGTAGATGTTTTCATGGACCACAAGAATCTTCAAGATGTGTTCAACTAAAGAGATCTCAATTTGAGGCAAAGAAGATAGTTGGAACTCCTTAAATATTATAACATGAGTGTGCATTATCATCCGGACAAAGTCAGTATTACAGCCGATGAACTAAGTAGAGTATTCATGGAGAGTGTACAAGTTGAGGGTGGGAAGAAGGAGTTGGGAAAAGAAGTTCACCAATCGGCTAGATTGGGGTTAGCTTGGATGAAATTGAAAATTGAGGTATGGTGGTTATAGATGGCTCCAGGTCTTCTTTCATTGAAGAGGTCAAATCCAAGCAAGAACTTGACCCCACTTTCTTGGAGTTGAAGGCATTGGTAAGAGAGGGCAAGGTAGAGGTTTTCTCCCAAGGGGAAAATGGTGCCCTTAGGCACCAAGGTAAGTTATTTGTGCCAAATGTTGATGGGTTGATAGACTTGATTTTGAAAGAGGAACATAATTCATCTTATTCCATTTATTCCAGTTCTACAAAGATGTATAGGAATTTAATGGAAGTATATTGATGGGGTGTATGAAAAGGGATATTGCAAATTTTGTAGCAGGATTCCACAATTTCCAACAAGTCAAAGCCGAACATCAAAGGTCGGGTGGCCTAGCCTAAGATATAGAGATTTCTATGTGGAAGTGGGAAGAGATCAACATGGATTTTGTGATTAGTTTGCCTAAGAGCATTTTGATTCTATTTGGGTTATTGTTTAGAAATGATATGCTGCCAAAATACAAAACTTTTAATGCTTAAAACTTGGACTTTTGTGTGTTCTCAATGCGATGGTAGTTGGTTTTATGTGTTTTTGTGTTTATGTTTGCAGGATTATAGGTTGGTCTTGATTTTGGAGAAAATTACAGAAGTTGCTGGTTTTTGCTGTTATGCGAGACCCTTTACGGGTCGTAGATCATTCGATAGGATATAGGGAGGTTTCATGAAGATTTTCGATGAAGGTTGTTTTCTGAATTTCATTCTACAAACATGCAGAGGAGTCGTAGAGGAGTTCACGTGTCATGGAAGAGGATTCATTCCCTGAGGATCAGAGACTTGAACTTTCAAGAATTTTATCAGACAAAATTCCCTTTACGAGTCGTAAATTACTTTACGAGTCATAGAGTGGTGTCATAGAGTTGAAGCCCAAATTTTCAGCAGATAAATACGAGACCCCGATTATGGGCTATGAAATACAATACGGCCTGTAAAAGACCTTTTGTATGGCATGCTGACCAGTTCCCTTTTTTGTTTAGGACTTGAATTTTAATTATTACAAATAGGTTATTTAGGTTATTTTTCATAAGTTTTCTCCTAGTACTCAAAGAACTCAATATTTTGAGAGAGAAAATTGTAAGATCATATTAAAGAGTCTTTAGAGAACACTTGTGATTTAATTTTACTTTGAAGCTTGTGATTCTTATTGAATTTGGATTGCTTGTTCTTAATTCAATTTTGTAAGTGTTTAATTATGTCTTCTCAATTCATAACTCCTGCATCTACAAATAGCATGAGTAGCTAAATTCGCAACTAGAGTTGTGGGAACCATGAAAAACTAACAAAGTAAAACTGGGAATTCATAATTCTTGGAAGTATATGTATAAATTAATTCTCTTCGTTTTGCATGTTTTCTGGTGGTGGCCAACATTAGAACTCTTCTAGTGTTACTGACTGAGCCAAGGTAGTAATGAATAGGAAAAGAGATTCATTAACAGGATTTGATGGATGTGTTCTCGTCTAATCAACCAAACTGGGCCAAGGGGAGACTATACTGGGATTAATAGGTAATGGTTAGTAATGCACACTATGGAGATGAGCCAAGTCGCATAGTGAAATTTACCTCTTACCTTTGACCAAATAGCTTGGTGAAGATAAATTATCGTCCTACATGTTATACACTAGAAAACAATTAGGTTATCTGATAATATTGAGTTAGGGAATCATGGGGAACATAATACCCTAGTTTCTCTCATTATTGACTTCTCTCTTGTGATAATTAGTTTAGTTTTATTTATTATTGATTATTGCAAACCCCCCCCCCTTTGGGGAAGTAAGTTGGTTAACGATTTAGATTGCAAATTGATGAATTCTATTGAGACTACATATTTCCACTGAGTTTGACCCTGACCTTGGTTAGGTTATATATCTTGATAATGACTTCTTTATCCTCTAAAAAGGAGGTGTAACTTGAGTGACTTCAATAGACTGATGAAATCGACACATTTCTTATTGGTTAGAACAACCTATGGTGTCGAAGATTATGCTAATTTGTTCATTCATGAGTTTGTTAGATTGCATGGGGTTATATTGTCTATCATTTTGGATCATGGTGCTCAATTTACCTCTCACTTTTGGAAATCTTTCCAAAGAGGCCTTGGTACTAAAGTCAAGCTTAGCACGGCCTTTAACCTACAAACGGATGGTCAAGCCAAAAGGACCATTCAAACTCTTGAAGATATGCTTACGTCTTGTGTTTTGGAATTTAGAGGTAGTTGGGATGAGCATCTTCTACTCATTCAGTTTACTTACAACAATAACTGTCACTTTAGCAATGGGATAGCACCATTTGAGGCCTTATATGAGAACCACTGTAGATCCCTTATTAGGTGGTTTGAAGTAGTGAAATGGCTTTGTTAGGTCTAGATTTCATTATGGAATCTTTGGAGAAGGTGAGGTTGATAAGGGAGAGATTAAATACAGCTCCAAGTAGACAAAAGTTGTAACACCCCCTAATTCTTTCCACCTAGTTTGAGTAGATGCACAGAGAAAACTAAGAGAATGACTGAGAAAAATCACTAGAAGAGAAACTATGAGGGTCATCCATGGCCCGTAGATGAGTCCTCGTAGATACCCAGGTGACTTGGTGAAATTTTCTAAGTTTGAGGCCCATGTACAAGACAACATACGACCCGTATATTAATCCATGACTCATAAATTAGGTTTCCAGAGTTGGTGATCCGAAAATCAACTTTTTAGCATATTGAGTTACGAGTTATCATTCGGTCCATAGAAGGATTTACGACTCGTAGAAGAGGTTTCATAGGTCCCATGGCAAATTCCATTAACTCAAACTTTTGAATACCTTACCTAGGAGAGTTTATCCACGATCCATAAAAAGAACCACAGCCAGTAGATAATGTCTCGTGGTTCCTGTCAGCTATTTTTAAGAAGGATATTTTTGTCTTTTGCTATTACCCTTTAATCCAATCCTTAGACATTTTGGACAAAATTAAAGTCCTAAAACAAAACCCTAAGCATATTTTCACCTTTCATTCACGCTTAGGAATTCTTGAGAGCACCGGAGAAGGAAGAAAAGCGAGAGTTCAAGTTCAAATGCGAGGATCAACTGAGGTTTGATTTCCTATTCTATTTCCAAGTATGTAACGCTTCTAAAAGTGTTGAACTACATTCATTCACATTCCCTTTCCTCTCTTTGAGTCAAAATTGAGAAATAGAGTCAAGTTGTGAAAATTCTATAACTTAAATACCGAATTTTCTACAATTACTTTGAGTTTTCATGATTACGAACTGAATAATTGATGTGTTATACTATTTTTGACATGAGATTTAGATATAAACTTTATACATTGATATCATGAACTCCATATTGCATGATTTACTAAATTCTATACATGGACTGAGTTGAGATTAGAGTTTGATTATCTAAGTTGAGTAAATAGAGCATAATTGAGCATAAGGAGCATATAGTACTATAATTTCCTATCCATTGATTCACTATTCTTGCATTCCATGATGAGTCTATGTGAGTGATTCTAAATTATTGTTTGAGTCTAACTGATATCGTTGATTGACTGAGTTGGTGAGAACTAAGATGAGTTGAGCTAAGATAACCCAAATGAGGTTGACACTTGAGTTGATTGATATGGGTATCATTGAGATTTGAGTTGATTGATGAGTTGAGCATATTTTAGTCTTGGAAAGAGTATCAAGCATCGAGCTGGGAGTGAGTAAACAACTACTCTAACACACAAAACTACATTACCATAGTTGTGCAAACACATTCTGGCAACTCTTATCCCAAAATACGGACATGTATTATGAATCCATGAGAGATTTAATCATTCTTTACCTTGGCAAGTTGGGCGTGACAATGATGCGCCTTTGTTGTGCATCACCAAACTAAACGTAGTGGGATTAGATATCAGCTGAGAGAAATTCCTAAGCAAACACTAATTGAGTATAATATTTTTAAACTGAGTTTAATACTACTAAGTCTATTTTTAAAAGCATGATTTATTTTAAACTTGCATTTCTATTGAGTTGAGTTTTGAGTTGTTTGTGTTAAGATGAGTGAGTTGATCTTTATTTTCTAGAGCCATTTTATATACCAGTACATTCCACATACTAACGTTCATTTGGAACTGCATTGTTTTATGATGCAGATACAGATGATAGAGGACTTCAGCCTATGTATCGATGAGGTCCAGTTCAATGCATTTATAAAGTTGGTGAGCCCTCCTTGCTTTCCGGAGGAACCTTTTTATTTTCTAATTTTGATTGAGTATTTTATTTCTTTAGTTGTGGTATCTATGGCCTGTCATGGTACCATCTAGATTGTTGATTAGAGGCTTTATAGATATTGAGTAGAGGATCTGTTAA
The DNA here is from genome assembly GCA_011800125.2 of Solanum clarkiae. Taxonomy (NCBI): domain Eukaryota; kingdom Viridiplantae; phylum Streptophyta; class Magnoliopsida; order Solanales; family Solanaceae; genus Solanum; species Solanum clarkiae. Next base: position 11,233 of record JAABOM020066278.1, on the reverse strand, counting down.
GTGTTGTTTATTTCCAAACTTATTCATTGGAAACTATGTTTTAATAGAGTTATATCTATCCATATGATGTCTTTCTATTTGAGTATTTTCTTTAGTTATTGAGTTGATGTGATGATGAGGCCAAGTGGCTCTCTTGGGGAGTCAACAATAGTTCTTCAAGTGCCGGCCACGTCAAGGCTAACCTTTTGGGGTGTGACAAAAGTCTTATTCTGACATTACGAGGAGAGATCTTGAGTTGAAGGTGGATAATTAGGTGTGTTTGAAGGTCTTACCCATGAAGGGTATAGTTTGATTTGGCAGGAAGGTAAAGCTGAGCCCTAGGTATGTATGGCCTCATAGGATCTTAAAGAGAATTGGTGAGGTTGCTTATGAATTGGAGTTGCCTATGTAGATGAGTATAGTTCATCTAGTCTTTCATGTGTCCATGTTGAGGAAGTATGTAGGTGACTCAAACTCCATTGTACCTTTGGAAGTTATAGATGTTCTAAAAGAGAAATTAACTTATGAAGAGGTTCCAGATGAAGTATTGGATAGGTAAGTGAAGAGATTGAGTAACAAAGATATAGCATCTGTTAAAATCTTTTGGAGGAATTAACAAGTTGAAAGTGCTACTTAGGAAGCAGAAGCGGATATGAAGAAGTGATAACCCAATATTTTCCACTCTACTCAAGCCTAAGGTAATAAGTTAATCATATCTATGGTGTTAAATCATGTGATTCAGCCTTTCTATGTCATATTGCATCCATGTACTCATAGTAACATGCTTTGATGGTATTTTGATACATAAGTTTGAGACTGATGAAAATAATATTTAAATTACATTGATGCATTCACGATGGGCTAAAAATTTGTCTAATTAGTCTTCTCAAGCATAGTTCCATCACATATAGTAATGAATGTTCCCAAGGAAGAGATATTTGTAACACTTTCCAAGCAATTTAGAATGTCCTTAAGGTAAATTTCTTGAATATCATAATTTTTGTACATTTTTCAGCAAATCTGAGTTTCTATTCATTTTCAGGATGCAAAATTGTGTAGGAAAAAGGTCTCCCTCGATTATTAGGTCAACCGTATTGAAAAATAATTTTTCGCATAAACTTGTACTTTCCAGCCGAGTATGCAACCTCTCCACATCACAGATAGAGTTCATGATAGTACCAAAGTGACCTAGACTCATTCCTAGGCCAAAATAAGGAAAAATTGAACTTCGCACAAAAATGCATAGTGATGAAACCAAGGCGTGACACGCCTCTATTCCCACTGAGAACAAATTTTTTTGAAATTTTCTAGATTCAAGTAAGGCAATTGGGACATATCCCAACACCCTTATAGATAGGAATCCTCAAAAATTCATCTATTTTTAGTCCTAATCTTTGCATACACTCTCATAAATTCCTCCCAAAACCTTCCTAAAATCCCTCATTCAAGTTCATACAATTCTTACAGTTTCAACTTCCTCGATTGAAGGTCAAGTTTCAAGGTGTTTCCCCAAGTCTTCTTAATTAATTTCAAAGGTTCAAGGTATGTGGGTTCTTCTTCCATGGGTCCTTTCTCCCATGGATCCCAAAACTCCTTTTCAATGGAATTTCTGGATTTCAAGGATTATTTCTGTATAAATAATTCCTATTATTCACTATAAGCATGATTTAAGTTGGAATTTGTCTAGTATTAGTTTGAATATGCATGAATACCTATCAAGGTTTGATGTTATGAATTTTTATGATACTTACACTATGCATGCTATGATATCTTTAAAAGCTGTGAAAAATGTAGATTTTGAAATGGATTTGATGCCCTAACTAGGGCTTTTCTATGATGATGGAGAGTCGATTTTAATGTTTCTAAATAATCATGTTTTATATTACTCATTTTCTACACTCTTGAATTTCATGATTTGAAGTTTATACGCATAGACCCATTATGTTTGACTAAGATTATATGACAAGTCTCTAATATTGATGAAATATGCTATGGAAAGTTATGCAAGACAAGCATATTATGAATGAATATGGGCTTCCAAGTATGTTAAGAACTCGTGAAAAGTTCTATGAATGATAAGCAAGATTATGAGCCCTTTTTGATATGTTACACCCTCTTGCGAAAGGAAAATGCTCACTTGAATGGGTCAAGAATATGAATGAGTTACTCCTACTATACTATTATATTTTTACAAGTTTAATCAGGTCATGATTACACTTATGCTTATGTGATCTATTTCGTGGGACTAGCTTAGCACCGAATAAGATTTAGAATGGAGGACTATTCCCAAAGGTCTTTATGTAAAGCTTTACTTCCTGTAGCTACGTGCCATCATAATTTTGTATTGTTTTCCCTAAATGGGCTTTTACTAGTAGATCTAACTAAGTCAAGTCAGGTGGGGTTATGATTTACCTTGGCAAGTAGACTACTCATGGAGGAAATATCAAAATTCCATATAGTAGCTCGCTTGGTCTTAATGTTAGTTGCAGTCTCTTCCCACATATGTATGCTATGTTATGAGATTTTGATTATCTTCCATGCATGTTGTGACCAAGGCATTGATCATTCATGTCATATTGAGCTTATATATGTTGTATATGACTACATATCTTGTCTATATATGATTATGTTATCTTATTGCATTGCATCCCGCATACTTAGTATATTCTAAGTATTAATATATACTTTTTGCCTACATGATCTAATTATGTAGGGACTAGAGCCCCCACTTATCCACCTCTACATGGCTAGTTGGTTTGCTTGAAGATTTTCTTATGGTGAGTCCTTCATTTCGGTGACGACAACCATTTTCTATCTTGTTTATGTTCAGACTTTGTCACTTTATTTGTCTACTTTTGAGGGTGAGCCTGGGATATGTCTTGACTCCTGTCCACTCATGTTTAGAGGTATTGTTGGATGATTGGTTATGTGTGACTCTTATGGCGCTTAGGTATCTATAATGGTCTCCTTTTAGCCCATATCCCTTATATGTTATTATTGATGTTGATGGCAAATGATGCCCTTTCTAAATACTGATTCCCATAGAGTGTGTCCTATGATCCCTTCTCCTAGCTTACTTGTTGTGGTTGAGTGACAGTGGTTCCTTATTCACTTATTCCCATAGCTTGCGTTCTTAGTCCCGAATTCCCTTAGTTTGATTAAATGATGCTTGATCTATGTTTCCGCAACCAAGGATGCGCTTATGTATGCTACGAGGGTTGTTTGGAGAATCTCAAGTTCCAATTCACCATGTCGCACCTAGCCCCTAGACTTGGGTCATGACACCAATATTGCCTCTACACTTGAGAAAGAGTAGCCTACTTTCCAAGGTAGACTATACCCCACCTTAGAGGCCTTTCCTATTTCGGTGAGTGTTACATGTGGATCCACTAACTTGAACCTTATAAGTATATAATTATTATCGTAAAGTGACATGTAGTTATGAGACAAAATGATTTCTATAATGATCCTTGGGAATAGTCCTGCGTCTCTTGCCTCATTCGGTGCTAAGTTAAGTCCCACAGAATAAATATTATGAAAATATACTAATCATGCATTCATAAGTTCAATAATAATTATAGTTCAAAACTTGTCAAGAATTCATTCATATTGAGTAGCTCATTCAAAACCTTAAGTGATTCAAGTATATGAGAATTTCCCTTTCATATAAAGAATTCTTCATATGGGATAAGAAAACCTTTCAACAATACTTGCTTTTCATTCGACTCCCATATATATAATCAATAGTTTTCATAAATATTCAATTGGAGCGTTGGTCATACGAATCAACTTCCATGGAAAATAGAGTAAAGTTGGTGGGTTCTGGTCAAAACATCTTGAAATCATTCATTTCGATCAGATTATACATAAAAACTATGAATTTCATCAATTTAAATCAGAATCCAAAAAACCCACCATGCATTTCAAAGACCCAATATAGCTTGATATATGAATACTTGGTAAAACCAATAATTTCATGCAATTAAGAGTCAATTTACATCAAAATAGGTAAATAAAGGTCAAATAACTCATAATCGACATATTTCAAGTCATAGCATGAAAACCCATGAACTTACACAACCTAAATTAGGAGAAATTGATAGAGAAAACTTAGGCTTCATAGGTGAAAGAAACCCATGAATAAATCTCACACACCTTAGCGCAAAATAGAGAAGAAAGTTAGAGAAGTTTTGAATTTGGTGAAGAACTTGGAAAACATTGGAGCTTGTTCTTTAATAGAGGATTTGAGTCTTCTTCCTTGAGTGAGATGTAACACTTCCCATGCAACTCAGAATGTCCCTACGGAATATTGCATGAAAATTTTAAAATATATGTGTTATTTTGCAAATCTGACTTTGTGTTGTTTTTCAAGAGGCAAAATTATGTGCGAAAAGGGTGGTATATGATTTTTAAGTCACCCGTATCAAAAAATAATTTTTAGGTGATTTGGGCTTTAACAAGAAGGGTATGGACCAATTCGTATCGCGGACTTGCTCCCCTATATTACAAAAATGGCCCAAACTCATTCCTAGGCCAAAATGGATGAAAATTGAACTTTGTAGAAAAATGACCTATGCGTGAACAAGTCCGCGTCGCCCACTTGTTTCCCCATAGTGTAAATTTTTCCAAACCTTTTTTGTTTTACTTGAAGGCAATTGAGTCACAATCTAATACCATTATAGGCAGGATTCTTCAATTTTTCCAATATTTTTATACCTAATTCTCACTTAAACACTCGCAAAATCCTCTCTAGTCCTCACAAAAATTCCTCAATCATTCTAAAATTTCTCATGAGCTTTCATTGATGTTCAAGAATTTAAGTGAATCCTTCAAGTCTCCTTGATTAATTTCAAGATTTACGATATCTGGGTCTTCATCCATGGGTCCTTCCACCCATAATTCTCCTTTTTTAATTAAATTCCATGATTTTTAAGAGTTGTTTCTTTATAGGTAATTCCCATTGTTTACTACAAGCATGATTTAAGTTGGATTTTGTTAAGTATTGATCTTCTTATGCATGAAAACCCATTGGGGTTTGACATTATGAATGGTTTATGACAGCCACACTATGCATGCTATGATTTCTTGAAATGCTATGAAACATTATAAATTTTTGAAATGGATTTCATGATACCCCAATTGGAATTTTACTAATATGTTGGTGGGTTGATTTGAATGGTTCTTAAATGAGCTTATTTTATTCATTCATGTCCTATACCCATGTATTTCATGATTTAAGCATATGTACTTATGTCCACCATGCTTTGACTAAAGTTATGTGACAAGCTTTTTATGTTGATGAAAGCCTTATGGCAAGATATGCGAATTGTGAATGTTTTCAATATTGAAGGGATAATAAGCATGTTATGAGTTTAGGAAAACGGAGTGAAAGTTATGAATGATTTAAAGCCCTCTCTTTCATTTTATAAAGCTTTGGTTTTGATGAACTACTCCAATACCATATTATGATATTATGAGACTTTGCATATTATTATTATGACTATGATTTGAGAATTCCTTGAGATAGTTGGCCTCGCACCGAGAGGACCTTGGTAAATAACTATTGTCCCTTATCTACGTTGCCACCGTAGATTTGTGATTTGCTTATTCCATGATTAACCAAAAAGGATGGTGTTCCCATAAAGTACATGCACAATATTAACCAAAAATGATGATGTTCCCATGAGGCTTCTATCTTATATTAGTTGAAAAGGGTGGTGTTCCCATAAGGCTCTCGCCTTATAGTAACCAAAAAGGGTGAAGTTCCCGTAAGGTAACCGAAAAGATTGGTGTTCTTGTAAGGTGTTTGTGAAGCACTTTTTGAAATAGAAAAGTTTTCGTAAGGTGAGTGTTTGATTTACCTTGGCAAAGTATATCACTCTTTTACTTGATATGAAGTGAACATCGAGATTTCAAGTAGTAGCTCGTTTGGTCTTATTTGCCTAATATGGCCCTTTCCCATCTATGTATGATTTGTATATCCTCATTCATGTTTTGATAAGGAATTGATCATTCATGTCATATTGAGCCTATATCTTTTGAATATGATTATGCATATTGTCTAATTACGAATTATGTTCAATTGTTATGTTGCATCCCGCATACATAGTAATGCCAAGTACTAACGTGTCCTTTTTCCTACATGATCTAACCATGTAAGGACCAGAGCTCCTATTCATCCACCTCCTCATGGCTAGTACATTGGATCGAAGATTTTCTTTTGGTGAGTCCTCCATTTAAGGGAGAACAACCACTTTCTTTCATACTATGTTAAAGACTTATTTACTTTGAACATGTACTTTTTAGGGTGAGCCTGGGTGATGTCTTGGCCCCTGTTCCACTCATGTTAGAGGTGTTGTTAGATATGCACATGTGATGAGCTTAACTTCTATGATGATTACGTAATGTTTATGACTTCCTTTAGTCTTTATACCTTTATGTGTTATTGAATGTGATGGCATGAGATGGAAGTCGCGAGCCCCTATTACCCCCATTGTGTAAGTCATACTTACCCTCCCGTTAGTCTTTGTTTGCTACTTGATAGTGGAAATTCCTGTTCTCTTTACGTCTCCTCATTTCCCTTAGAATTATATGTTTGATGTTGTTTATAGTTCCATAACCAAGGATGTGCTTACTTATGCTTAGAGGCTTGTTTTGGGTTTCTTCGGGTTTCCCATTCGTCATGTTACACCTAGGCCCTAAGCTTGGGTCGTAATAACCTTGGTATCAGAGCACTAAGTTTATAAGTGGTCCCCAGAAATCTAGCAGACTATGTTTAGTAGAGTCTTGTTCATGGTTATGAAATGCACCATAACTATGAGTAGTAGACTATGAGGCATTGAAGAAATGATTCACTTATTCATGATCAATGTCATGGATAAAGAAAATCTTCTAAGGTTTATTTCTGATTCCTTTCTATTACGTTTCAGAATATGTCTCAGACCCTTTAGAATGGTAGACAAGATGGCAACTATTCCCCTCTTGATGATTAACTTCTCTATAATGACATATCTAATGTAGAGATTTGCAATGCCTTATGGATATTGGCCAAAGTTGTAACTACTCAACTGAACTAACAGGTGGGTACCCCCGGGATTATGGGTGACAAGAAGGGGGAGAGGAAGGCTAAGAGAGACCGAATTGATGGTGCTTTATCTTCTGTTGGTGTTTCAGCACCCAAGTACAAAAAGAAAAGGGCACCATTTTTCCATTTGTCAAGAGTATGGTACGAAGCATCGACGAAAGTGTTTGGCGATCACTGATGGTTGTTCCATGTGTGGTGATGTTGGGTATAAGATGAGGACTTGTCCCATGTCCTCCGAGAAAGGTAGAAGAAGGGATCGATTTGAAGGTAGACTTCCACATCCTAAGATCAATGGTAATGGTGAACCAAATCCTCCTAGGTTCCCAAAATGTGAATCATGGTGGCACATGTTTTAGAAACACGAGTTCATGCTTTGGATGTGGCAAGATAGACCATAATATTATTGATTGTCCACATGCTCAAAACAAGGGTAAAGATGGTCTTCCTCAAGGATATAATGCTCATGGAAATCAAACAGCACAAGTAGTGCTAAGGGTAGTGGTGTTAATATTCGTAAGTGTGGAAGGTATAGGAAGAACCATGGAGGCATTAGGCAGAGAGGATTGGGTGTTTGTTTTTATTATGGAAAAATGGAGCATAAAATCCCCGAGTTTCCTTACGTTGCTACAAAAGGTAAAGAAGGGTGTCCTCATGGTCAAGTGGTTCTAAGAAGGAAAGTGCATGAATGTGCCCAAACTTTAGGTGAAGGTTCATGTAGAAATTGATTCTACGATTTTCAAGAGAGGCAAAAGGTAGATGAGGTGCCCAATGTTATTACCAATATGTTAAAGGTTTTATGATTATAATGTATATGTTTTATTGGGCCTGGTTACACTCTATCATTCATTACTCCATTTGTTTCTAATAGGTTTAATGTTTGCCACGAATTGTTATGTGGACCCTTTGAGGCGTCTACCCCTATTGGTGAGTACATTGTTGCTAAAAGAGTCTATAGGGGTTGTCTCATGTCTATATTGCATAAAAGTCTTGCCTTGTGATTTTGTTGAGCTTAACATGGTAGATTTTGACATTATTCTTGGGATGGATTGGTTACATGCACATCATGATTCCATTGATTTTAGAACTCATAAAGTTAACTTCCAACTTCCTAATGAGCCCATCCTTGAGTGGGAAGGCCATGTTTGTTAGTGAAAAGTAGTTTCATCTCTTGTTTTAAGGCTCAGGAGTTAATTTCTAAGGGTTGCATTTATCATCTTGTAAGAGTTAGGGATGTAAAGTCTAAAGTACATTCTATTGAGTCGGTCCCGATGATCAATGAGTTACTCGATGTCTTTCTCGATGAGCTTCCCAGTATCCGTCTTGAAATGAAGATAGATTTTGATATAGACCTCCTCCATGATACACAACCTATTTCCATTCCTATTTATCAAATGGTCCCGGTGCAGTTGAAAGAGTTAAAGGATCAATTGAAAGATTTGTTGGAGAAAGGATTCTTTAGTCATAGCAAGTCATCTTGGGTTGCACCAGTGTTATTTGTAAGAAAGAAGGATGGCTTGCTTAGAATGTACATCAACTACCGGCAACTCAACAAAGTCACCATAAAGAACAAGTATTCTCTATCGAGAATAGATGACTTTTTCGACCAATTGCAAGGGGCTAGTCATTTTTCTATGATTGGTCCAATTGCAAGGGGCTAGTCATTTTTCTATGATTGTTCTTTGGTTCGGATACTATCAAATGAGGGTGAGGGAATATGATATTCGTAAAATGTTTTTTCGGACTAGACGCGGGCATCTTGAATTTGTGGTGATGTCATTTGGCCTAACTAATGCATCGGCAATATTTATGGATCTTATGAATAGGGTCTTTAAACCCTATCTTGATATGTCTGTTACAGTATTCATTTACGATGTTCTGATTTACTCTTGAAGTGAGGAAAAACGTGTGAAACATTTGAAGGTAGTATTGCAAACCTTGAGGGATGAGAGGTTGATTTCTAAGTTTAATAAATGTGAATTTTGGTTGACATAAATTGCCTTCTTAGGGCATATGGTGTGGGGTGAAGAGATTAAAGTAGTGATGTTCTATCAAAATACAATACTTTGATGCTTAAAACTTGGAATTTTATGTGTTCTTAATGCAATATTAGTTGGTATTATGTGTTTTAGTCTTTATACTTGCAGGATTACAGGTTTTCCATGATTTTGGGAAAAATGCAGCAGTTGTTGGTTTTTGTTGTTATGTAATACCCTCTCATAGATCATTTTATGGGTAGTAGGGAGGCTTCGTGAAGATTTTTAGCGAGGTGCTGTTTTTTGAAGTTTATTCTATGAATAGGCAAATGAGCTGCAGAGGAGTTTATGAGTCATAGAAGAGGATTCGTATCAGAGACATGGAATTTCAAGAATTTCATCAGTCGAAACCCCTTTTACGGGTCATAAATTACTTTACAAGTCGTAAAGAGGTGTCATAGAGTTGAAGTCCAAATTTTCCGCAGCTGAATATGAGACCCCGATTACGGGTTGTGAAATTCAATAGGGCTCGTAAAGACCCTTCATATGACGTGTTGACTAGTTCTCCTATTTTGTTTAGGACTTGAATTTTAATTATTATAAATAGGTTTTGAAGGTTATTTTTTCTAAGTTTATACTAGTACTCAGAGAACTCAACATTTTGAGAGAGAAAATTGTAAAATCGTATTGGAGAGTCTTCGAGAACTCTTGTGATTTAATTTTACTTTGAAGCCTGTGATTCTTATTGAAGTTGGATTGTTTGTTCTTAATTCTATTGTGTAAGTGTTTGATTATGTCTTCTCAATTCATAATTCCTACATTTACACATAGCATGAGTAGCTAAACCCACAACTAGGGTTGTGGGAACCATGAAGAACTAACAAAGTAAAACCGGATAATGTATCATTCTTAGGAGGTATATATGCTTGTATTAATTAACTCTCTTCATTTTGCATGTATTCTAGTGGTGGCCAACATTCGAACCTGCCTAGTGTTACTGACTGGACAAGGTAGTAATAAATAGGAAAAGAGATTCAATAATAGGATTTGATTGATGTGTTCTCATCTAATCAACCAAATTGGGCCAGGGGAGGTTGTACGGGGACTAATAGGTAATGGTTAGTAATGCACGCTATGGAGATTGGCCAAGTCTCATAGTGAAATTCACCTCTCATCTTTGACCAATGGGCTTGGTGAACATAAATTATTGTCCTGCATGTTATACACTAGAAAAAAAATTAGGTTATCCGGTGATACTGAGTTGGGAAATCATGGGGAACACAATACCCTTGTTTCTTTTCATTATTGACTTCTCTCTTGTGATAGTTGGTTTAGCTTTATCTCTCATTGATTATTGCAAACCCCACCCCCTACCACTTTGGAGAAGTAAGTTGGTTAACTATTCGGATTCCAAATTGGTGAATCTCTTGACTCTACGTATTTCTTGTGGGTTCGATCCTAACCTTGGTTAAGTTATATATGTTGACAATGATCGCTTTGTCCTTTAAAAAGGAGGTGTAACTTGGGAGACATCATGTAGATCATGAAAAGATGGAAGCGGTCAGAAATTGACCTATGCCCTTGACTCCAATGTATATTAGGAGTTCCTCGGTTTTGGCAGGATACAACCGGAGATTTGTGAATGCTTTCTCCTCTTTTGCCTCTCTTTTGATAAGTTGATACAAAATAAGGCAAAATTTTAACCAATGAATGTGAAAAGAGTTTTCAAACTTTAAAGGACAAGCTTGCGTCCGCTCCTATTTTGGCTCTACCGGAAGGGTTAGAAGGGTTTGCTGTGTATTGCAATAATTCGAGAATTGGTTTGAGGTGTGTATTGATGCAAAGTCTAAAGGTTATTGCATATGCTTCTAGGCAACTCAAAGTGCATCAGCGTAACTATCCTACCCATTATCTTGAATCAGCGGCCGTGGTATTTAAAGCATCTTACTACTTATATTGCAGTCGAAATAAATAGGCTTACTTTTTCTTCACTTAAATCATAATTCCAAGAATCTAGATTTGAGTGAATCTAGATTTGAGTATCGTGTCATAAGAAAAAAATAAAATAAAAAATATATTTTAATTGAATTGAATGTGTTCATATATTTTTTTAAAATATATTTTATTTTATAATTTATTTTTTATTTTATTTTCATATTCAAACTTTACTTCGGGTGATTTCACGATATTTTTCATA
>JAABOM020066269.1:0-84759 GCA_011800125.2 Solanum clarkiae | reverse complement strand
CTCTGGAATCTTCTTGTCCCCCCCCCCCCCCCACAATGGATAAGAGGTGACCTTCTTGCCAAAGGTAGATCCTTAACATTCTTTTCCCTCTTGGGACATAAACATATACATATGTTAGGCACATAGTTCAAGGAAAGGAGTATATACCCTTGGGGATAGTGCACCCTGCCTCCAATCCATCGATGGTAGGTCGTCATCCCACTAGAATATATAGATATACATGCTTGTAAAAGAGACATAGTACTTTCAAATCATATACATGTATTGTTAGGCTTAAAGGCCAAATCACATCCTTCATAATCATGCATAATAGGCTAAAAAGTCAAAACATTCTTCATTTAATCCATGCATAAGATTGGCTCCTCTGGAGAACCTAATTGAGAGATGAGTATGGACGCTTGGGGATAGCCCACCCGGCCTTTAACCTCAATCAATGGTTGCTTAAACATAGTAGTGTAAACATCCATAATTGCTCTTTGAGCCATGATTTTAGACATATATGCGATTACAACATTCTTGTCATAACCATAATCTTATCAAAACGTATACATAAACATAGTTGGGTCTTGACCCACTTCATAAAAATCCAAAGTCATATATGCATATGCCATGAATGAGATGAGAATAGCATGAGTAGTAGAGATTCAAACTTAAATCAACAGTACATTATGAAATTTATTAAAAATATAAGTAAAATTCACATTTAAATCATAACATAAATTACCCATGCACAAATCAAGCTTTAAAGAGGACATGCACTTTCATAACTTCATAACTTCAATGCAAACCATCATATTAGGGCCTAAATCAACTTAAAATAATCAATAAAACATAACCCATACATCCATTGAATTTAATAGACAATAATATTAAAAACTTATATTTAAAGTAAGATAAAATTCTTGAAAACCCCTTGAAAAGAATTAGGGTCTTCTTGGTTGAAAGAAACCAAGAATAAAACTCAGATACCTTAGCTAATGAAGAAGATTCAAGAAAAAACTTGAAGAAGAATGAGGCTCTCCTTGATTCTCAAGCTTATATTCATAAGAGTCCTTTGAAAGAGTTACTAAGAGTAACTTGAGAGAATTTTAAATGTGTGGAATGAATTGGAACGAGAGGAATAGAGTTTAGGTCATTTGGAGGTCTTAAGATAGCATAGGAAGTCACAAAAGACCCTTAGGAAAGCCACAATTACAAGAAACTACTAATGAAGCAAAAAATATATTTCTTGCTAGGGGTTCATGAGGAGGTCTCATGGTCATTACAAGGTTTCACGGACCGTGAAACTCTCTCGTGAGACATCACTTAGGCAAATTTCAGAAAACACAACACAAATGGTCTTTAAGAAAATGGACATAACTTCTTGTTCTGAACTCGGAATAAAGTAGAACCAGATGCGTTAGAAAGCTGATTCAAAGAGCATCAATTTAATGGGTCGCGGTCCACCCAATTCATTTTTTATAAGAGATAAAACCATTTAAAGTTTACCCTTCTATCGATACTTGTGAAAAACTTAACCAATGAAATTCCTTTGAACTTGGCTTCATTTAGGAGACCCATGATGGCCTTAAACAACATAAATAAGCTTGAATTGAGGGCTTAACGGTGAACTTATCTTGAGACTGAAGATTCCATGCTTAGAAAAATTCGAGCCAACACCCATATGGAAGGCTTCACGGGCCATACCAAGACAAACGTTCTGTGTACTCCTTCGTCCCACTTCACTTAAAAAATTCTTCACCACAAAGTTTTGAGAAAGTGATCCAATACTTAGACAAATTCCACTTCGATACCTATAATAGGGACCTCACGGATGGTGAAGCATCAAACGATCCATGAGAGGGGCCTTACCATATGCCTTTAGCTCAAAAATATGGAGTCTAAAGTCCAAGGCTACCATATGGTCCACCACGTGGTCCGTATTATCTAACATGGTCCATGTGGGGTCTAAATGTGGTATTCTTTTTTGTTAAACTCCACACTAAGGGCCTTACAACCCACATAAGGCCAATGGCCACTTCAAGGAGGCTCTACATGGTCTGTATAACCTCATACGAACCGTGAAAGCTTCCATGGAGCGTCACCTTAGTCCAAAACTTTCCCAGAACCAAACTTCCAAGCTCCATTAATGTCATACAAAGTCTGGGTTCTTAGAGAATCTCTCTCTTGGGAACATTCGTCCTTCAATGTACTAGAACAAGGCTTGAAAGGCTTGATTTAGAAAATGAAACATTCAAACACAAGATACAATGCATAAATCATCATTTGAAAAATCATGTCTTTAAAACTAATATCAAATTGTTTTTAAATAACTCAAAACATCATAAAGACATTTCTATACACATGTGTGCATGTCATGTCATGAAGAGTGAAAGAATTAGGAACATCGAGAATATGAAGAACCTAATACATAGGCAAGTGTAGATCGGAAAATAGAGGTATCATTTCATTATACTTGATTCCACTTCCCATGCAGCACCTTCAACATGCTGATCCTTATTGGGAGCGTCTTCACTTGCCCATTCAAGATCTTAATCAAAACTTCCTCATAAGATGAGTTCTCCTCTACCTCAACCCTTCTAAAGGCACAATAGTACAAGGATCACCAATCAACTCCCTTAACATAGACATATTGAAAACCAGGTGAATAAAATTCAAAATCCCGAGGCAATTCCAACCTATAAGCCACATTCCTAATCTGCTCAACAATCTCATAAGGACTTACATACTGGGGATTAGCTTGCCCTTTTTCCCCAAACGCATCACACTTTTCATAGGTGAGACCTTTACAAACAACCAATCATTGACACAAAACTCAAGATCCCTCCTTCTAACATCTAAGTAAGACTTTTGTATGACTTTAAGCCATCTCCAACCTTTTCCTAATCAATTTCACTCTTTCCATAGCCTTCAAAATTAAATCCAGGCCTATATAAGTAATTTCATCTAACTCAAATTACCCCATTGAATATCGACACTTCTACCATATAAGGCCCTAAACAGTGTTATACGGAGATGATCACCTCAATTAACTTTGAATCCCAACACACAAGGCCTCGTTAGGTCCTCCAAGGTTTGAATTTTCCTCTCGGCTTGTCCAATGAATTGAGGATGAAGAGATGTACTTAACTTCTCCTTAGTGCCAAGCTCCATTTTGAAATGATTTCCAAAATTGAAAAGATGGGTACCACAATCCAATATAATAAAAGTAGATAGATCACCAACTCTGACTGACTCCTGATTATATATCTTGGCATTATCTTCAACACTGAGAGTAGTCTCAACCAATAAGAAGTGAGATGACTTAGTCATCAATTCAATGATAAGCCAAATTGAATCAAATTGCTTTCAGGTCTGAGGCAAACCAACCAATAAATCAATGTTTGCCTCTTCCCACTTCCAATTAGAGATTTCAATATCTTGAGTCAAGAGACCAAGCCTTTGGTGTTCTACCTTAACTTGTTGTTGACAATTAGGACCTTCGGATAAAAACTTGGCTATGTGCTTCTTCATACCATGCCACTAATACACTTCCCTCAAATCCTGATACATTTTAGTAGATCCCTAGTGGATAGAGTAATGACAGATATGAACTTTAATGGTCACCCTCCTAAGATCATCCACATCCAGAACATATACCGACCTTTCATACCGAAGCACACCATCTCTCTCTTAGGAGAAGACCTCTATCTTATTTCTAGCAACCAACCTCTCCAACACTGCCAATGATAGGTCTACGTCTTGCTTAGCCTTAACATCAACAACCACAAAAGATTCAGCCCCATTCTAAACATGAATACCCTATGATTAGAGCCGGCCAACCTAACCCCCAATGTAGCCAAATGGTAAACATCTTTTGCCAACTCATTCTTCCCTTCATCAGCATGAGCGACACTTCCCATAGATAGCCTACTAAGAGCATCATCTATAATATTTTTCTTGTTGGGATGATATTGTACATCATGTTATGGTCCTTAAGGAGTTCCAATCATCTCCTTTACCTCAAGTTAAGATCCCTTTGAGTGAATATGTATTGCAAACTCTTGTGATCTGTAAAAACATCAAAATGCACCCCCTACAAATAGTGTCTCCAAATTTTCAAGGAAAACACAACCATTGCTAACTCAAGGTCATGAGTTGGGTATTTACGCTCATGCACCTTCAATTTCCTTGATGCATAAGCTATCACATTACCATGTTGCACGATTAAACAACCCAACCCAAATTGAGAAGCATCACAATACACCACAACCCATCAAAGCTATATGGTACAGTCAAAATATGAGCCGATCTAAGTCGATCCTTTCAAGGTCTAAAAACTCTTCTCACATTAATCCGTCCACACAAACTTAAACTTTTTTTTGGTCAACTTAGTCAATGCAGATGCAATAGATGAGAACCCCTTAACAAATCTCCTATAATAGCCAGCCAACCCAGAAATACATTGATTATCCGAAAGAGCAAGCTTGTCAAACAATGCACATCCTTCACTAACTCCCCTTCGACCTCATTTATAAGATCAACTATAATATCTTCCTTGCTTAGGATTACATTACGAGCCCATAGTAACTCTACTTATTTAGTAGGGGAGGATGAAGATAAGAAATATTAAGATAGAAACCATGGCATGATATGAATCATGCAAAAGTGAAACAGTTCCTAAAACGCCCTGTAGCCTCCTGCCCATAGATGTGGCATTCTTCATACCCATGATTAAGACTCTACTTGACACAGTAGGTTGGACTCCGAGGATTATTTATAAACCTAGTGCTTTGATACCAAACCTATCATGGCCTGAGACTAGGGCCTATGAGTGACACAGCATATGGGATTTCGAAGTCTTTAAACAAGCCTCATAGCATCTATTCAAATATCATTGGTTTGAAAGCGCATATGGAATAGTAAATACATAGTTCTAAGGGACGAGCAAATAAGACTCACGCTATGGAGATATCATAGGGATAGATATTTACATGGATTCACATAACACATAACACACAAGGAATAAGGGGCAGGTAAGTATGAGTCACTCTATGGGGGCAATATGGGAGTTAAGATCTTCCACATTTCCACATCAAACATAAATACGTATCATAATTCTCATAATCAATCCATGATAGCCATATCCAATAGATAACCATGATCATAAGCTCCAAATATAACACATAGAATATAGATCCAACATGAGTCTACAAGATGTCCAACAATGCCTCCAATCAAAAGATAGGATAGGGGCCAAGACATGCCCCGAGCTCACCCTCAAAGTAAATGATATAAACAAAACATAATATATAGAGGAATGGTGGTTTGTCCTTGAAAGATAGGACTCACTATAACAAGAATCTCAAGATCCAATCTAGCCATTGTATGGTGGATGAAGCTAAATCTCCGGTCCCTACATGGTTAGATCATGTAGGCAAAAGTATATGTTAGTACGTTTGAATGTACTGAGTATGAGGGAATGCAATTCATATGACCTATCAAATCTGCATTCAATGTTAGATGACAAGGGCACATATATAAAAAGAATCATATTGCAAGTGAATAATATATCAATATGCCATGAGGTACGTGATACACGAATTCAAAAGTACTTTGTACATATATTGAGGATAGGACATTTACCAACAAAAGACCAAGTAAGCTTTTACTTGGAACCCCGTTGTCTCCCCCACAATAGATAAGAGGTGACCCACTTGCTAAAGGTAGATCCTTAACATTCGTTTCCCCTTTAGGGCATAAAAATATACCTATGTTAGGCACATAGTTCAAGAAAAGGAGTATGGACCCTTGAGAATAGCCTACCTTGCCTCCAATCCATTGGTGCGAGATCGTCATCCCACTAGAATACATATATATATTCTTGTAAAAGAGGCATAGGACTTTCAAATCATTTACATACATTCTTAGGCTTAAAGGCCAAATCACGTCCTTCATAATCATGCATAATAGGCTAAAAAGTCAAAACAATTCTTCATGTAATACTTTTCATGCATAGGATTAGTTACTCTGGAGCACCTTCTTGAGAAATGAGTATGGACCCTTGGGTATAGCTTCCGCTCCCAAACCTCAATCAATGCTCCCTTAAACATAGCGGTGTAAACACCCACAATTGCTCTTTGAGCCATAATCTTAGACATATATGTGATTACATTCTTGTCATAACCATAATCGTGTCAAAACATATGCATAAACATAGTTGGGTCTTGAACCACTTCACAAACTTCATAAAAATCCAAAGTCATGTATGCATATGCCGTGAATGAGATGAGAATGGCATGGGTAGTAGAGATTCAAACTTAAATCAACAATATATTATGAAATTCAATTAAAAACATAAGTAAAATTCACATTTAAATCATAACATAAATTATCCATGCACAAATCAAGCTTTAAAGGAAACATGCCCTTTCATAACATCATAATGTCAATGCAAACCATCATATTAGGGCTTAAATCAACTTAAAATCATCAATAAAGCATAGCCCATACATCAGTTGAATTTAATAAATAATAATATTAAAAACTCATATTTAAAGTAATCTAAAGTTCATGAAAATCTCTTGAGAAGAGTTAGGGTCTTCTTGGTTGAAAGAAACTAAGAATCAAAACCTACATACCTCAGCTAATGAAGAAGGTTCAAGAAGAAATTTGAAGAAGAATGAGCCTTAATTCCCAAGCTTAGATTCATAAGAGTCCTTTGAAAGAGTTCTTAAGAGTGACTTGAGAGAATGTTAAGTGTGATAAATGAATTTGAATGAGAGGAGTAGAGTTTAGGGCATTTGGAGGTCTTAAGATAGCACAGGAAGTCACAAAAGACCCTTACGAAAGCCACAATTAAAAATAAACCATTAATGATGAAAAAAAATTATATTTCTTGCCAGGGGTCCGTGAGGAGGTCTCATGGTCCTTACAAGGTTTCTCTGATCGTGAAACTCTGCCATGAGATTACACTTAGGTAAATTTCAGAAAACACTGTACAGACAAGCTTTATGAAAACAAGCATAACTTCATGATCCAAACTTGAAATGAGGTGAAACTAGATAAGTTGGAAAGCTAATTCATGGAGCTTCAATTTGATAGGTCATAGGTCATCCAGTTTATTTTGTGCTAAGAGATGTGACTTTAAAATTGATCCTTCTATCGGTACTTCTGAAAAACCTAACCAATGGAATTCCTTTGAACTTGGCTTGATTTAGGAGACCCATGATGTCCTTAAACAACATAAACAAGCTTGAATTTGGTGCTTGAAAGTGAACTTGGCTTGAGGTTGAAGATACTAAGAAAAATTCGACGCCAACACCCATACGGAGGGCTTCATGAGTTGTACCAAGCCAAACGGTCCGTGTACTCCTCCTTCCCACTTCACTTAGAAAATTCTTCATGACATGGTTCTGAGACAGTGATCTAATACTTAGAAAAATTCCACTTTGGCACCTAACAGGTGACTTCACAAATGGTGAAGTACTAAACGGTCCGTGAGAGGGGCCATACCACATGCCTTAGGCTCAAAACTATAAAGTCTCAAGCCCAAGGCTACCATACGGTCCACCACACCGTCCATATGGTCTCACATGGTCCGTGTGGGGTCCAAGTTTGGTATTCCTTGGTCTTAAACTCTACACCAAGGCCCTCACACTACATATAAGGCCAAGGGCCACTTCAAGTGAAACGACCCAAAAAGATGCTCGAAAATGTGCCTAAAAAATGCCTGGAATCTTAATTTCCATATATCTCCAAATCCATGCATTATTTCAGAAATATGACTTCATATTCTTGTTTAGGGGGTCAAATATAGGGGGAAAAGGATCTAATCCCAATTTCAGAGCTACCGTATCAAATTATAAATTTGAAAGTGGGCACAAAAACGGTATGCTAGCGCGTTCATAGGGCGACGCGCATCTGTACAAATTAGGTCCAGTTTTTGTACTTTGGTCCAAGAATTTTAGGTCTTGGACCTAAGCCTTCCCACATGAGAAAACACCTATACTTAGCATTACTTCACCCTCATATCACCCAAGACATTTCCCCAATACTCATTCAAAACCCTTAGTCTTATATTTCTCTCAAGATTCGAGTCTCAACCCCTCATTTGGATTTCAAGTTTCTCCTTTAAGCATCAAGTCTCCATCTCCAATCTTCACCAAGCTCATCTCCAAAGCTAAGATATGTAGGTTTTAGCCATTGGGTTCTTCCATCCATGGTTTCCTAGTCTCCATTTTACTCAATTTGCATAATTTAAAGTTAATTTTACTAATGGGTCTACTAGTATGAATATGTCTATGAACTATGCTAAAGCTATGTAAAGTTGTGACTATTTTGCTATGTTTTGAGCTATAAATCTTGGATCTATTGTAAGATTTGATGAGGAATTTTGATGTATATTGGTTGAGGTATTGCAAGGTTGATTGATGATTTTATAATGGATTTACTTGCATGATTTCATCTCTAAGTTGCATGGTTTTGTACTCCCATTACACACCTACCAAGTGTTTGATAAAATGTTTGGCTATGGTTTCTTAAGGAATTGAAGGTGCAAAGCATGAGATATGATTTGAATGATGCTACGATGATTAAATGAGCTTTTGTATATAATAAATTCTATATAAAGTGTTACATAAGACCACGCCCAATCCGGGGGAACTAAGATTCCGGATAACCTAGATAAGGGTTTGTACTCATCAACCTAGTGAGGGGTTTGTACTTCACCATCAAGGTGATAGGTTGATATTGTCATCAAACTATATGGCGGTTTGTACTAATCAACCTAGTGAAGGGTTTGTATTTCACCACCAGGGTGATGAGGTGGCATCATCATCAACCTAGATGGGGGTTTGTACTCATCAAACTAGTGAGGGGTTTGTACCTCACTACCTAAGTGATGGGGTGGCATCATCACCAACACACCAAGGGGTTTGTACTTTGGAAAGCTAGATTGGTATTTTCTACTCATATGATATCCTATATGAGCATTAGTTACTTAAGCATGTTTTACTTATCCATTGATCATGCATGCCATATTGCTATATTATGCCTATTGCCTATTGTTATACATTTTGATTACTGTACCTATCTCTTGTTGCATTGCATCCTACATACTTAGTACATTAAATCGTACTAACACATACTCTTGCCTACATGATATCACCATGTAGAAATCGAAGCCCAAGTTGATCATCCTCCTCCTCCACATGGCTAGTTCAAGTGCTACTTAAGCTAGTTGCTGAGTCCTCCACTTCGGGGACCCTAGTCTATGTTTCTCTTATCATGCATTTTTACACTCTTCTTTATGTTCTATTTTGACTATGAGGGTGAGTCCGGTTGTTTTTTCTTAGTCCCCGCTCCTATCTATATAGAAGAGGTGTTGTTGGACATGCTATGTATCTATGTTATGATCCTTGACTCTTTCATCTCTTGATTATGATGTTATGCAAGCTTTCCCCTAAGTCCCTTTCCCTAGTTTTCCAAACTTTTATATGTTACTTAAGTATTAATCTCTCTAACTTAGTCCCAATTTCCCCTGTTTATGTTTCTTGCGTTGTTTTACATTTCTTCCTCGACCAAGGATGTGTAATGATATGCTAAAAGGCTTGGCTGGAGTTCCTTCGGGTTTTCTATTCACCAGTCACGTCTAGGCCCTAGGCTTGGGTCATGACATTAAGAAGGCTCTACACGGTCCGCGTTGCCTCACACGGACCGTGAAGGCTTCCATGGAGCGTCACCTTGGTTCAAACCTTTTCCAGAACTAAATTTCAAAGCTCCATTAAGGTCATAAAAAGTACGGGTCCTTACATCTAATTTCTGCATAATATAAGCCAGAAGATAAGGTTGGTAATTTCTCCAGAATATGTTTCTGGCCTGAGATACTCTTTGTTATGCAAAGATATTTAATATTCATTTTATTGTAATATCTCATCATGATATCAATTTTGGCGGATATCTTTGAAACTTAACAAGTTTCTTGGGGATGTAGAAGAGAAGATTGCATCTTCTACAATAAGTTTTTCCCCCTTAGGCAAAAATATAGTAGCTCTTCCGGAGCCTTCAATCTATTTTGAATTACCAGAGATTGTAGTAATATTTGCTTTTCTTCTAAGCAAGTAAGAAGAGAATTTCTCGTCTTTGACAATGCATGAGTTGTTCTGCTATTAATTACACAAATATCCTCATAATTGATCATTGAGACAAACAAAATTTCAGGCATATCCGAACTTTCTATCTAAAATAAAATAAAGTAAATATTACTATTAAATATGGCTATCATACAAACTTTGTTTATTTACAGAAACTAAAAAAATGTAAACATACCAACTAACACAAACAAAAAAGAAAATTATCTAGATTTACAGTAGGCTCATCACTAGTCATTTTTCCTTCTGGGAGATCAAAAGAATCAGCATAATCCAGATGCATGGGCTTAGCATTATCTTCAGATATAAAACTTACTTCTATATTATTACCCACCTCATGTATGAGTTCAGCGTTATCTTTATACATAAAATTTATTTTTGCATTAATTCACCTTTTATAAGGATGCCTGATAAAGCTGAACCAGGCGCTTTGATGATCAACAAGTATGTGACCAGTTTCCCCATTCCTTCGCATATGTGGCATATACTTTCTGAATTTTTCTCTTGCACAACTTTCTCTTTTTCACCCTTCTTTTTATATTGCTGGTCATTCTTTGGTGGAAGACGACCATAATGATTATAATTTCTTCTTCGACCACTGCCACGACCATGACTGGGGTCATGACCTCTTTCTCGCTAGTGATAATTTGCCTGATTTATTTCAGGGAGTGGCATAGAACCAACAGGCTGACTCTCATGATTTTTCATCAACAAGTCGTTATGTTATTTAGTGATAAGGAGATGCAAAAGTAATTCAGAATACCTTTTAAATCCTATTCTCCGATATTGCTACTATAGGAGCATATTTGTGGGAGGGAATATGGAATACGTTTTCTCAATCTTATCATGTTCTGTAACATTTTCTCCATATAAGTTTAGCTGCGATATAATTCTATACATGGACAAATTATATTCATTTATATTTTTAAAGTCCATCAACTTTAGATTAAGTCAATCATGATGTGCTTATGGAAGGATGACCAACTTCAGATGGTCATATCTATCTTTTATACAGCTCTACAGTATGAGGGAATCTTTCAGAGTAAGATATTGCATTTTTAATCCCTCCTCAAGATGATGGCGGAGAAATATCATAGCCTTGGCACAGTCTTGGCTAGATGCCTGGTTATTCTCTTTAATAGTGTCTACTAGACCCATTGCAACCAGATATATTTTGGCGTCTCGTGCCCATAATTAATAGCCTTTTCCCGATATATCCAGGGCAACAAATTCATGTTTAGAAATATTAGACATTTTTAGAAAAATAAAATCCTTACCTTTTTTACCTGCTTAAAATAGTTTGAAATGAGCAGAGCTTCGTGTTGATAACGTATTATAAAATTAATCTAAGTTAACTAGGATAAGCTAAGGAAGAAGTGAAAGCTAGAAAAAAAAACTAAGGAAGAAGTGATATCTAAAAAATTCTTTTTATCTTTTTATTTCATATGTACTAGTCCTCATTTTCTTACAATGAGAGGAGGCTATATATAGCCAAAGAAAAGTAAGTCAGACAATACTACAATATAGGGAATTGTTAGCTTACAAACGATGATAAACTATCATTTACAATAAGTGAAAACTTTCTTGCCAAGCTTATGTTGGGAGCTTGCATGGCAATCTTAAAACATGGACATCTAATTATTTATTTCACCACAATATCTTAGTTGTAAAATTTTAGATGTTTTCTATACATTCTTGTTTGTAACGATCCGTTAGGTCATTTGGATAATTAGTTTTCTTACTTTTGTATAATATCCTTTTGCTAAATTTTAAATGAGATTTTTGGAATTTTTAATAATTTTAATTATTTAGTTGAGGAGTAATTTTAGATAACTAATTCAATTAGTGAGTTAAAGTGAATTTATGTGATAACCTATGCACCTTATTCTATATTTGTTAAAATAAGTGACAAGGATTAGCATGTTAAAGGGTAAAAGTCAATATTAGTGGTTGTGCACTACCTCCACTTGAGAATGTCCTCTACTTGAGAATATCCTCCACTTTAGAATGTCTGGTGAGTTTCTTTTTCCCCTTAAATTCAATGATTCCAGACTTAGGATTTGATTACTCCTAAGAGAAACAATAGTATAGTATGTAGCATGTAGAGACAAACAAGTTTGTTCCAGGTAATTATGCAATTTTTAATGAATATTCTTTTTTATTTTCCTAAGGATTGTTGGTCAAATAATTATGTTAGTACTTATGATGGAGAAAGTTGCAGAAGAATCAGCTGGATGTTGCAACCGTCTTCTACCTTTTCTTTATATAACACATGCTGATCTTAAATTTTTTAAAAAATTGTTAGTATTTTTTTATGTGAGAAAAGTTTTCTAGGAACAACTATCACTTAATTGATTTTCTATATGATACATAGATGCCTTTCCAGCATCTTTACGTTCTGGTCAGTTCTTTTTGTTCTTTGTTTATGCGAACTTAATACCATATGGTGCATCTTCGTATGTTTATATATATATATATATATATGTGTATGTTTTCATATTAATATTGGGAGTTTGTATTATATAAACACCATTACCTTAATACATTCAATAGTAATATTTTAGGGGGAAAAAGTTCAGTAAGGTCTGGAAGCCTATGCAATTAACCAAGGGACTGCAGTTGACATTGAAATGGATGAAAACTGTGAAGAAAATGAGCACGAGAACAATAGTCCTTCACACGAGGTCAACAATGAAAACTATGTGACTCTAACAGAGGAGGACAAGAGGTGAATCTTGTTCGTGATTCCAACGTACTGTGCGGCATAGCAAACTTTTACCACTCAAGTTGCTAGTCAGCCTAACTCTCAACGCTTAGCAAAACTTTGAAAAGACTAAGCTGAGAACTTTGCGAAGAAACTTAGAACTTAGCAGGCAACAAAGAAAGAACTTTGTATTAAAGAAAACTTGGATGCTTTACAATGCTTGGCTTAAGACTTGCTTTGCTTGCTTGATGGTGAAAATGAAAGTCTAGGGGTGCTATTTATACTACTCCCCTTCCTAAATGGATGGCTAGGATCATTTTGATCCAAGGGCTACAATTAATTCTCTAGAGAGTTCTACTAAAATATCTAAGATATTTACAGAACAAAACTTTCTCTACACTAGTCTTGAGTATTCTGGAAGCTTCCAGGCCTTCTTACAAGATCTACATGTGTCTAGGGAATTCTAGAGAATTTCAGAGTGCTCCAACTTGCCATGGACGTTTTAAAGATATTTTTGGACAGATTTTGAGCATCTTATCACATTCTCCCCCACTCAATCTGGCAACGTCCTCGACTCATCCTCCTTGTATGCCTTAGTCATGTCCTGATAGACCCACAATGTAAGTTCATGTTCCCAGCTTGCCTCACTGTCAGGAGATCCCTTCCACTTTACGAAATACTCCCTGTAGCTTGGATGACTCCCACGTATGGGAATGACTCAGTGCGCAAGAATCTCTTCAACTTCCCATTCAGGCATCGTGGTAATAGATGTAGGTGCTCTTTTTGACTCAACCTAGCTTTGATCATCCTCATCATTATGGTATGTCTTCAGCAGGTTCACGTGAATGACAGGATGCATTTCCAAGTGTGAGGATAAAGTCAAGAGGTAGGCTAGCTTACTAATTCATTTCTCAACAGAAAATATCCCCTCGTAGCATCTCACTAGCCCTTTGTGCACCTTACAAATCATCGGCTTTGATGAGGAAGGAGCTTCACCATGACTAAGTCATCTTCCTCAAACTCCACGTGTCTTCTTTTAGCATTGGCCCATTTCTTCATTTTCTGCACAGCCTTTGCTAAGTACGCCCTTGCCAAGTCTGACTTCTCATGCCATCCCCTGAAAAATTTGTATGCTACAGGATTAGGTCCTTTGTAACCAATGTCCACAGTTTGTAGCGTCATTGTTAGTTATCTCGTTGCCAGCTCAAATGGACTCGACCCAGTTGATTTACTCTTCTGCAAGTTATAAGAAAACTGGGCTATGTCAAGGAGCTTAGCCTAATCCTTTTGATTGGCACTGACATAGTGCCTTAAGTATAGCTCCAGCAAGACATTCGCTCTTTCAGTTTGGCCCTCAATTTGGGGGTGAAATCTTATGGAAAAGTTGAGCTCGGACCCCATTATTTTGAAGAGCTCCATCCAGAATCTCCTTATTAAGTGAGTGTCCCGATCATTGACTATTGTTTTTAGTATGCCCCAATATTCACCACATGCTTAAAGAATAACCTGGTAGCATCTCGGCATTGAACTTGGTCGGGACTGGTATAAATATTCCGTATTTGCTTAATCTATCCACGATGACCATAATATTGCTACTTCCCTCTGATTTCAGCAAGTATATGACAAAGTCCATGAAAATACTCTCCCATGGTCTCTCAGCAATTGGGTAATGGCTCTAATAGACCAACTATGGGACATTGTTCTACCTTGTCTTGCTGGCGCACAAGACAAGTCTTCACGTAAAGCTCAATATCATCCCTCATTTGAGGCCAATAGTAGGCTCGCTCGATGAGTGCCATGGTCCTTCGAACTCTAGGGTGACCTGCCTACCTCGATTCATGGCACTCTTAATTAATCTCCTTCCTTAGGCCTCCCCATTTTGGCACATACACCCGGTTTCCCTTAGTGATGAGCACCCCGTCCTCAAGCCAGAATTGGCGCGTGGTCCCCTAACTTGCCAAGCCCATCAAATTTTTAGCTTGTGGGTCCTGCTCTAACCCCTCCTTTAGGCGATCGACCATAGGGAAACTTGAGATAGTGATGGAGGCAAGTTTGGCCTTTCTGCTCAGTGCGTCGGCCACAATGTTCCCCTTGCCTGGCTTGTACTCCATCATGAAGTCGAACTCGGTTAAGAAGGCCTGCCACCTGACTTGCTTTGGTGTCAGCTTCTTTTGCTTAAGGAAGTAGATGGTAGCAACATTATCTTTCTTCACCATGAACTTTGTACCCAGCAGATAATGTCTCCATGTTCTCAGGCAATGTATCACGACCATCATCTCCTTTTCCCGGACCATGTATAGCTTCTCTGCATCATTGAGCTTATGACTCTCATAAGCCACTAGATTCTCTTCTTGCATAAGGACTCCTCCCGAGGCAAAGTCCGAGGCATCCATCTGCACCTCGTATGGTTTGGTGTTATCGGGCAAGACCAACAATGACTCTTGGACCATGACTTCTTTTAGCTTCTCGAAAGCTGCATGGCAATTCTCATCCCAACCGCAGGTCCAGTTCTTCTTTAGCAGGACAATGAGGGGAGCAGTTATAGAAGAATTGCCCATGATGAATTTCCTGTAATAGGTGGCCAATCCAAGGAAAGATCGGACTTCGGGAACCTTCCTTGGTGGCTCCCATTCTTGTATAGCACAGACCTTGGACTTATCCATTCGAAGCTTGCCCTCTCCAATGATGTGTCCCAAGAAGGTGACCTCCCATTGAGAAAATGCACACTTCTCATTAAGCAAATGCACACTTCTCCTTCTTGACGTACAACTCGTTCTCTCGGAGTACTTGTAAGATTATTTCAAGTGATTTACATGATCCTCCAAAGTGTTGGTATGTATGACAATGTCATCCAAGTATACCACCACGAACTTATCCTGGAACAGTTGCTGGACACGGCTCATGAGGGTGTAAAATATTGCTGGCGCATTTGTGAGTCCAAAAGGCATCACTAAGAATTCATATGAACCATACCTCATGACGCATGTAGTCTTTGGCTCGTACCTCTCGACAAGTCTTACTTGATAGTCTCCAGACCATAGATCAAACTTGGTAAACCACCGTGCTTGACTAAGTTGATCAAAGAGATCGCCAGTGAGTGGGATCAGGTACTTATTCTTGACCGTGATCTTGTTAAGTGCCCGATAGTCGATGCATAATCAAAGTGATCCATCGTGCTTCTTCTAGAACAAAATCGGGGCTCCATAGGGTTCTTTTAATGGATAAATATAGCCCATGTCCATTATCTCCTTCAACTGCCTCCATAATTCCTCAAGCTCCGGAGGCGCCATTCGGTATGGCACTGCCGTAGGTGGGGTGGCACCAGCTCTATTTTGTGATCCACCTCCCTCTTTGGTGGTAACTTCTTCAGTAACTCGAGCGTCATCACGTTTCTAAATTCCTCTAAGACATGATGGACTCCTTGGGGAAGATCTTCGGTCGGAGGAATGACTGCTTCTTCCTTCAGTGCAACAAGGTATGTTCATTGCACCTTCTTCATGCCTCTGGCAAGTTGCATAGCTAAGATATGCTTCTCTTGGAGTCGGGTTTCCCGCTCCAATGGGATTAGATGGATGTTACCCTCTTCCAAGATACACAGTGAGTTCACAAATGGATGGGGATGGCCTTGACTTGGTCCATGAACTCAATACCTAAGACAAGTCGATACTTGTCCATGGTCACAATGGAGAAGTATATACGGCCATTCCAATTCCTTAAGCTGACCTTTACATTCCAAGCAACTCCAATGTCTCAATCGGTGCAAAATTGACTCCCTTAAGCCCACCGCGTCCTTTCTCATAACAAATGCCCATCTTCTTGGCTTCCTGGAGGGTGAGGAAATTGTTGTTGGCTCCCATGTCAACTAGTGCCTTCATAGTGTGCTCTCCGATCTTTGCCTCTGCGAACAAACTCCCCTTCTTTTTGTTCTTGGGCACCTCCATCTTCGCCTTGATCGTACTGAGGAGTCGTAGGGCCCTTATATTCGCCTCCTTTGTTCACACTCCTCGATCAAGGCCGAGAGTTTGCTCTTTTTAGGGTATTCCCTCTCCTTGTGTGGCCCTTCACAAAAGAAACAGCTATTCAGGGGTCTTTCTCTGGCCTTGTGCTCCTTGGATCCCTTTGCCTTCTCTGTGGACTCCTTGCAACGATGTAGGTCTCTCCAACTCTTTCTGTTGCCTCCTTTGTCTTTCGGTTTAGGTTTCTCCACTTTCATGAACTCAATAAGGGACTCGGCAATTGAGATAGTGGTAGTCAACTCTTGAGCCCCTCGTCTCTGGATCTCAAGATTGGCCCACTACTGTAAACATCTATGAAGGCAAAGAAAGCTTCCTTATTAGGATAATCGGGGATCTCAAGAAGTACCTCAATAAACTCCTTCATGCACTCCCGGATGCTTCCCTTGTGCAGCAGTCACCTCAGCTTGCCACGGGATTCTTCCTCAATGTTGCTGTGGTAGAACTACTTTTTGAGTTCAGCATTGAACTTTGCCCAAGTGCTAATAGAGCAAGTGCCTCTTTCAATGTCCCCCTGCCTCCTCCTACGCCATACCATCGCGGTATCCTTAAGGTAGAGACTAGCCATATCAACTTTTAGCGCTTCGTCAGTCATGGCGATTGCCCTGAAGTATTGTTCCATACTCCAGATGAAATTATCTGGCTCCTCCGCATTTCTCAACCCTTTGAATGGCTTTGTTCGTGGAACATCTAACTTGGAAGGAGTAGTCCTTACCATAGACGTAGATGGATTACCTTGGGCAAGAGCCCTTTTGCACAGGCAAATATCCTCCTCCTTGCTCTCCAGCTAGCACAAAAGCCTTCCTAGCTCTTCTTGCATTGAAGAAATCTCTGCCTTATGTATTTCCTCCATGGCCTTCACATTGTCGAGACATTGGGCCAGGACTTGGTTCACGGTTGAGTACATCTCCTCCCATAATCCGTCTAGGCCTTGTTCGATCCCTTCGAACTTCTGGTCGGCCTCTTTGAACTTTTCCTGCCCGTTGGCTATGGCCAGCTCCACCTTGGCTAGCCATATCTCAATCTCCACCATGGCCTCCCAGAATTGAGACCTCTGGACCTTAGATTTTGCCTTACCGACGTGGGTGATTTCTCTCCCGCCTTCCATTCCCCTCGATGTTCCGACAGTCTTTAAACCTTTGCCCTGATACCAACTGTCACAAACTTGGTCATGATTCCTACGTACCATGCGGCCTAGAAAAATTTTACTGCTCAAGTTGCTAGTCAGCCTTACTCTCAATGCTTAGCAAAACTTTGAAAAGACTAAGCTGAGAAACTTTATGAAGAAATTTAGAACTTCGGAGGGAACAAAGATAGAACTTTGTATTAAAGAAAACTTGGATGCTTTACAATGCTTGGCTTGACGTGCTTTGCTTGCTTGATGGTGAAACTGAAATCCTAAGGATGCTATTTATACTTCTCCCCTCCCTAAATGGATGGCTAGGATCATTTTGATCCAAGGGAAACAATTAATTCTCTAGAGAGATCTACTAAAATGTCTAAGATATTTACAAAGCAAGACTTTCTCTACACTAGTCTTGAGTGTTCTGGAAGCTTCCAGCCCTTCTTGCAAGATCTACATGTCTCTGGGGAATTATAGAGAATTCTGAAGTGCTCCAACTTGCCATGTACGTTTTTAAGATATCTGTGGATAGATTTTGAGCGGCTCGTCACACTATGCACTTGACCACCCCAGAACATCGACAATCCGTTGAGCCCACTTTTTCTATACCAACAAAAAGTCCCAGAGGACGACCAATGGACGGTTTCGGACCTCTATGGGAACCTACGAAAATTCTCTAACATAGGCCAGGAGAACGTGGATAGGCCAGGAGAACATAGAGCATGTCTAGCCCAAGTTATGCCAAACTATATAGTGACATCATCCTAGGTAAGACCTCAACTCAGAATTCCCCCTACATCCATGCAACTCTGAACCAACCACAAAAAGTAGATATAGAATAAATAGAGGAAGCCATAAGCTTGATGAGGGATACAAGAACAAAGATGGAGTTTCAAAAGACATAAAGGTAATGATATTCAAGGAAAGATTCATAAAACACACGTACTTATCTGTCCAGCGAATCTCTTCAAAAGCTCCAACGATATCAGAACCCCGAGTAACTCAGAGACCAGGAACTCTGTAGCAGTAATGAACCCAACTCTGTTGAATGTGAGTTATTGAAATTCCCCAAAAGCACTTAGAAAATGTGCCTCGAAAATGTCCATAATCGTAATAAAATCTCAAAATCCATGCATGATATCAAATATTAGACTTAATATTCTTGATCAGGGGGCAAAATTGAGTGGAAAATGGGTATAACCCCAATTTTAGAGGACTTGTAGTGAAATTTTCATTTTCATAAAAGTTTTAGAAATAGAAAGCATCCGCGATGCCTCCGATGTGGACCCATCGTGGAGGTGTGTTTTCACTTCCTTAATTCTCTTGTTTCGGCTTAAGGCATTGGGGTCTTGGCCTCATGCCCATTTATGCATAAAAATACCTATACTTAGCCAGTTTTTCAACTCTATATCACTCAAGGCACTCTCAAAACCCTCTCTAACACTTAACCAAATATTTCCTCCAAACTCAAGTGTCCCAAGCTTAATTTCAGATCTCAAGAACTTCATTTACGCATCAAGTTCTATCCAAATCTACATCAAGGAAATCCCCAAATTTGAGGTATATGGGTTTCAACCAATGGGTCCTTTATCCCATTGAGCCCGACCTTTCTTTTTATGAAAATTGCACATTCCTAAATTTTATTACTTATGTTAATTACTTATTATGAATTACGATTATAAATTATGTTACGATTTTATGAAATGTTGATTGGAAACACATGTTTACCTATTTTAAGCTTATACTATGAGATGGTTTGTCTATTGTGACTATGCATATTTTGGGCTATGAAACTATGATCTATTATGAGATTTGATGATGGATTTCAAGGTATTTTATATGAGGATTTTACTATGTGTTGGAGGGTTGATTAACATTAAGTTTTCTCACATTACTTTGCACTTGAATTGCATGATTTTTAACTAGCATTGCACACTTGTCAAGTGTTCCATAAAATGTCTTGACAAGGATTCTTGAGCTATTGATGATATATTGCATGGATTATGAATCAAGTGACTGTATGATGATTAAGGGATTGTATGTATGTATTGAATTCATGAAAGTATATATAGTATTTCAAGTTAACCTACACCATGTTGGGGGGTGACATGCCCAATCAACTTGTTGAGAGGATGACATTCCTTGACTACCTCATCGGGGGGTGACATCCTCGTACTACCACGTCGAGGGGTATATACCTTGACTACCTCTTTGGATGGTGATATGCCCATGCTACCACGTCGAGGGGTATGTACCTTGACCTCTTCGTCGGGGGTGACATACCCGTACTACCACATCGAGGGTTATGTACCTTGACCACCTCATCGGGGGGTGACATGCCTGTACTACCATGTGGATGGGTAGGTACCTCAACCACCTTCCAAGGGGGTGCCATGCCTTGGATTCTGAGTAATAGTTTCTTGGTCTATGATTATCGTCTTCTCTCACACATGTATTATATTCTATACAAGATATATGATTTACAAGTATGTTTTACTTCAAGCATTGATCATGCATGCTATATTGATTTTATACTCATCCACTGCTCATGATTATGAATTTTGTCTATATTGGCTTATATCTAGTTGCATTGCATCCTACATACTTAGTACATTAAAACCTACTAACACACACTCTATGCCTACATGATATTACCATATAGGAGCCAGAGCACCTCACTATCGTCCCTCACGTGGCTAGTTTTGGCATAATGAAGATAAGCTTTGGTGAGTCCTCAAGTTTGGGGACACTAGCTATGCTACTCTTGATTTTGTTATCTCTTTATGTTGAACATTTGGTACTATGAAGGTGAGCATGGAAAGTATCTGGGCCCCCGCCCAATCTAAGATAGAGGTGTTGTTAGAACAATTGATGTAATTATGCTATGATCTTAACTCTTGAATGTTGTATGGTTATCTAAAACTTTCCTTAGTCCTATTTCCCTTCTTTATGTCTCTTCTTGTTGATGTTTTTCTTCTATGACCAAGGATATGTAATTGATCTGCTAAGAGTCTTGTTTGGCGTTCCTTCGGGTTACCCATTCGCCATGTCACTTCTAGTCCCTAGGGTTTGGTCGTGACAGAACTATCCAGGTGAGAACAGTTCCAAGACATCCAACCCCAATAATAGGACCAATGAATTTAATAAGATGGAATTGTAGAGGCTGTAATGGAGGTGAATTCAGGAGGAATTTTCGAGCCATTTTTGATGGGAACAAACCACCTTTTGGTGGCTCTAATAGAAACAAAAATGCAAAGTCATCTAACACTACTAGTTGATTTTGCTTTTACAAATATGTTACAAGTAGCTTCAATCGGAAACTTGGGAGGAATTGTTATTCTGTGGGATGAAAACATCCTGGAAGTGGATGACATATCCACTGAAAACCAAAAGATCCTTGCAATGATAAAGGTTCATCTCTCTCATGACTCATGGCTATTCTCATCTATTTATGCTAGTAACTTTAGCAATGATAAAAAGATTCTTTGGAAAAACCTAAAAATTATAAAAGATAATTATGAAGGACAGTTGCTAGTAGGCAGAGACCTAAATGAAATAATGAACTGTATAGGAAAAAATGGAGGTAGACTAATGAATGCACCCAGGTCAAATGACGTGTCGGACATGGTAAACTACTGGGAACTCATAGACCTAGGATTTAAAGGAAGCCAGTACATGTGGCTGAACAAAAGATTTGAAAGGAAAATGTATTATTTTATGAAAGATTATATCGTTTCCTATGAAAATAGGTCCACCAACCCAAACTCGCAGGTGGTCCACCTAACTAGAGATCACTCTGACCATTGTCCACTGCTCCTGAGACTACACAACACACACACTGAGAAAATAAAAAAAATCATTTGAAACAATGTGGATGTCACATCCCGATTTGATAAACATCATTTCAAATGTGTGGTCCATGTCAAAAAACAAAATGGAAGTCATTCCACTATTTACACAAAAAGTCAAAGAATGGGATAAAATTATTTTTTGGAAACATATTCCACAAAAAAGGAATATTCTCCAATGGTTAGAAGAGATTCAAAAATCCCCGAAACTAGAAACTAGCATTTTCCTACAAAAACTAGAAAACAACCTAATCCAAGAGTACAACAGCATACTAAAAGCGGAGGAGGATTTTGTAAATCTAAATCAAGAATTAATTGGATCAGTGATGATGACCTGAGTACTAAATTCTTCCATACAACAACCTTAAATAGAAGAAGATGAAATATAATTCATGTGTTAAAGGACAATCATGGAAACTAGTTATATGACCACAAAGAAATCCACAAACATATCAAGACATATTACCAGGACCTTTTCTCTATAGAGAATAGAATGTCCCTATTAAATACAAACAAATATTCGAACGAGGCTCAAAGTGAACTCACCTTCTTCGAAGAATTACCTTCTCCAGCTAAGATGTATAAAATGGTAGAATCCTTCCAACCCCTAAAAGCCCCTATATCGGATGGCTTTCACCCTATTTTGTACCAAAAATATTGGAATATGGTTGGAATGTCTATAATAAGTGCCTGTTGGAAAGCTTTTCAGAAAAGCTCCCTCCCGGATGGTATAAATAGAACCATAGTACGCCTAATTCCAAAAAGCCATGAGGCATCAACACTTGAATAATATTGACTTATAAGATTATGCTACGCCATCTACAAAATCATTTCTAAAACCATAGCACTAAGACTCCAACCCATCATGTATACCCTCATAGGTCCTTATCAAGCTAGCTTCCTAAAAAACATTCAGACATCCGATAATGCTATCCTGGTACAGGAAATAACGATAAATTCTAAAAACAAGTATAAGAAAAAATCTTACATGATGCTAAAACTGGATCTAGAAGAAGCATTTAATTGATTAAAATAGTCGTTCATCTATGACACACTACCTTTCATTGGATTCCTAACAAAATTTGTTAGGCTAGTTATGTCATGTATCACTACATGTGAAACCACAATACTAGTAAATGGAACAAGAAAAAAATATTTTATACCATCTAGAGGTATAAGACAAAGGGAACCCATATCACCGTACATCTTCATCCTATGTATGGAGAGGCTATCAAGGGAAATTGAAAGATTATTGGTAGGAAATAAATGACACCCAATAAAAACATGCTCCAAAGGTCTTGCCATCTCACATCTCTTCTTTGCGGATGATATTATCCTAATGGCAAGAGCAAACCTAGAGGATTGTGATAGTACTAACTCAATTATGAACTCCTTTTGCACAGTCTCTGGGAAAAAAATTAATGAGTATAAATCAAGACTAGTTTTCTCCAAAAGCTCTCCGCAAGACCTAAAATTGAATATTCAAAAGGCACTAAATATTAAAAGCACAAATAGCCTAGGAAGGTACCTTGGCTTCCCAATCATAAACAATCTAGCAACTTCCAATGATATTCAATTCATAATAGACAATCTACAATCCAGGCTAGCTGGATGGAAAACTAAATTCCTTAACATCGCATGAAGAACTACCCAAGCTAAATCAACTCTAAATAGCATCTCCACACATGTCATGCAATAAAATCAACTACCTAGTAGCATCCCAAACAAAATAGACTAAATCCAAAGAAACTTTATATGGGGAAACATGCTTCAAAACATAAAAAACATCTAACAAGTTGGGAAACAATAACCAAAAGAAAACTTGAAGGAGGAATAGGGCTGCAAAAGGCAAAAGGTTAAAACATGGCCCTACTATCAAAACTGGCATGGAGAGTTTTCAACAATCCATCCTCTACCTGGACATCAACCCTAATAGTAAAATACACAAAGGGACTAACAACACAAAGGCAAAAAGACCTACAGTAGATTATGGAAACACTTAATGGCAGGGTGAGACATATATAGGGAAGGAATGGAATGGACAATTAGTGATGGACAATTTGCAAAATTCTGGGAGGACACATGGTTCCCAAACCACCAGCCATTTAGGAAATTGATACACGGCCCCCTAAATCAAGGGGCGGAAACCTTCAAAATAAAAGACATACATCAGTAAGGTGAATAAGAATCTAGGAACCCTATCTATCATTCTAGCACAAAACATTCTCAACCTACTAAATAGTAAATATATTTCTTTAAATAACACCAAAAGGGATAAAAAAATTAGGCCCAACCACAAAAATGGTGATTTTACTATCAAATCAGCATATAATTTGTTGGAAGGACAATCTAGAGATCCTCTGCAAACAACCTCTAAATACCTCTAGATTTGGAACCTCCAATGCCCAAACCAAAATTTTCCTATGGAAATGTCTACATAAAAAGCTACCTATGAAACACTGCCTCTACTCAATAGGTATTAGCATAAATCTGCAATGCAGCCACATCAATGCCCTAGAAACGTGTAAACACATTTTTGTGGATTGTACAAAAACCAGATCCTACTGGAAAAGGTTATGAGTCATTCATAAGATTAACCAAATCCTAAACTCTGAAGAGAAAACTAGTTATTACAA
The DNA here is from genome assembly GCA_011800125.2 of Solanum clarkiae. Taxonomy (NCBI): domain Eukaryota; kingdom Viridiplantae; phylum Streptophyta; class Magnoliopsida; order Solanales; family Solanaceae; genus Solanum; species Solanum clarkiae. Next base: position 60,305 of record JAABOM020066269.1, on the reverse strand, counting down.
CTAGAAAACCTAGAATTTACAATAAACCAAAATCTTCAACAGAAAGAAGCATTCTCCTTCTTTGCATGGAATATTTAGTTGTTAAGGAACGAAGATGTTTTCTAAGGATTCCAAAGGAAAATTAAAATCCATACTCCGTATGCCCATGCTATGGAGTACTTAGCTCTTTCAAGAAAGCAAAACTACAAGGAAAAAAATGTTCATTGAATATGTAAAATGGAACCCTTCTACACGTGGCTTTAAATGAAACACGGATGGATCATACTTCGAGAACACTAGCTAGAAAGAGTCGGAATGGGGGAATTATTAGGAATACACGAGGGGACTGGATAATAGGCTATCTAGGAAATACGCTGGCAATGAATAATATTAAAGCTGAATTATTGGCTCTGGTGCATGGCCTTCAATTAGCCAAAAGAAACTAGCTAAAACCATTAGAAATAAACATGGATGAAATGCCCCAAAAGTGTTCTTCAAAAATCCATAATAATAATTTTTATGTATCATAAAATTCGTGCGTGATATAAAAAATCAGACTTGATACACTTGATTAGGGGGAAAAATTGAGTGGGAAATGGGGATAACCTCGATTTTAGAAGACACATAGCAAAAAATAATTTTAAAATATTTTCATTTCCAAAAGTTCACGACAGATCTGCTATGCGAACCTTTCGTGGAGCAGTATTGTGACTTAATTTTTCAATTTCGGCCTAGAACATTAGGGACTTGGCCCCATGCCCTTTTATGCATATAAACACCTATACGTAGCCATTATTTCAACTCTATATCACTCAAAACACTCTCAAAACTCTCTCTGGCACTCAACCAAATATTTCATCCAAATTCAAGTGTCCCAAGCTTAATTTCGGATCTCAAGAACTTTATTCAAGCTTCAAGTTCGCATTCAAATCTTCATCAGGGAAAGCTCCAAATTGAGGTATGTGGGTTTCAATAATTGGGTCCTTTAACCCTTAATGCCCAACCTTCCTTTTTATGAAAATTGCATGTTTCCAAATTGTGTTACTTATGGGTATTACTTATTCTGAATTATGATTACAAATTATGTTGGAGTTTTATAAAATGTTGATAGAAAACACATGTCAAACTATTTCAAGCTTATACTATGAGATGGTTTGTCTATTATGACTATGCATGTTTTGGGCTATGATACTATTATCTATTTATGAGATTTGATGAAGGATTTAAAGGTATCTTACATGAGTTTTTTACTATATGTTGATGGGTTGATTTACATCAAGATTTATCATATTCTTTCATTCTTGAATTGCATGATTTTGAACTAGCATTGCACACCCGCTAAGTGTTTGATAAAATACCTTGACATAAATTCTTGAATTATTGATGGCACATGACATGGTTTACAAGTTAAGTGAATCTATGATGATTAAGGGATTGTATGTATGTATTGAATTCATGAAAAATATCTATAGTGTTGCAAGTTGACCACACCTTGTTAGGGGTGGCATGCTCAACAACCTTGTTTAGGGGGTGTCAAGCCTCAACCACTATGATAGGGGGTGGTATGCCCATCCCCCTTGTTGAGGGGGTGTCAAGCCTCAACCCCTATGATGGGGGTGGCATGCCTATCTACCTCATTGAGGGGTAATGTACCTTTACCACTATGATGGGGGTGGTGTGCCCATCTACCTTATTGAGGGGTATGTACTTTGACCTCTATGATGGGGGTGATATGTACCTCAATCACCTTCTAAGGCGGTGCATGCCTTGGAGTTCAAGTAAAGCTTACTTGGGCTATGTGGATATAGTCTCTTCTTACAGATGTATCATGTTATATATAAGTATATGTTTTACAAGCATGTTTTACTTCAAGCATTGATCATACATGCCATATTGCGACTATACTTATCAGTTGTTTATGATTATGCATTTTGATTGTGTTGCCTATGTCTTATTGCATTGGATCCTACAAATTTAGTATATCCAAACTTACTAATGCATACTCTATGCATACATGATATCACCATATAGGAACCGGAGCACCTTATAGTCATCCTCCATGTTGCTAGTTTTGGCATCTTGAAGATAAGCATTTGGTGAGTCCTCAAGTTTGGGGACACTAGCTATGCTACTCTTGCTTCCTTTATCACTTTATATTAAAGATTTGATACTATGAGAGCGAGCCTAGAAAGTGCCTTAGCCCCCACCCAGTCTATGTCTAGAGGTGTTGTTGGATCAATTGATATATTTATATGCTTTGAGCTTTGACTATTTATGCTTTATAAATGTCAAGAATTTTCTTAGTCTTTTTTTCCTTGTTATATTCTTGTTGTTGTTTACTTTACTTTCATGACTAAGGATGTGTAATTGATATGCTAAGGGGCTTGTTTGGGTCCCTCCGGGTTCCCATTCTCCATTTCACATCCAGGCCCTAGGCCTGGGTCGTGATGAACTTGGTATTGGAGAACTAGGTTGTTAATGGTCCTTAAAATCCAACACACCATGTCGATTAGAGTCTTGTTCATTTTTGTAAAGTGCACCACAACTATGAGTAAGAAGCTATGAGGAGTTTTAGAAAATGTTTCCCTTCTTCATGCTCTATGTCGTGCTTTAGGAGTAGGGTAAGGATTATTCCTCTAACGAATGTTCTTTGCTATTCTAGATCATGTCGATTCCAAGAGGAAGAAGAGCCCGTACTCCCAAGGAGAAATCGACACCTCCCGCACCTCAAGCTCCTCAATATGGGGAGTGGCCCATAAAGAGTTCCGGGATGATATTACCATGTTTGCCCATGCCATTAATAATAAAATCAACCAAGGGGACCGATCCTACTCCGACCTCTAATGTGAGTGATTTTACTAGGATGAACCCACCGTAGTTCCATGGGGCTAAGGTGGATGAGGATCCATAAGAATTCATTGATGAGTTGTATAAGGTGTTGTCTATTATTGGGGTTAGCTTGGATGAGAAGGCGGAGTTGGCGGCCTACTAACTCAAAAGGGTGGCTCAAATATGGTTCACTCAATGGAAGATAAATAAGGGGAATGGTGATGCTATCCCTATAGAGGAGTTCAAAGCCACTTTTCTCAATCGATTCTTTCCTTTGGAGCTAAGGGAGAAGAAAATGATGGAATTTATGAGTCTAAAGCAAGGACCTATGAGTGTGAGGGAGTATGCCCTCAAGTTCAATCAACTCTCCAAGTATGCCCCATAATTGGTTGCTGAGCTGAGGTCTAGGATGAACAAATTTGAGTCAGGTGTGTCTGACTTGGTGACTGAGGAGCGTCGTACGCTAATGCTAATAGATGTTATGGATTTGTCCCGCCTCGTGACCTATGTGGAACAACTGGAGGGGGAAAAGTTGAGAAATAAACGAAGTGTGAGGTCAAGATGGCCTATCTTGAAGATGGATTCCAATGCTCCTAATGAAAGGTTTCCCCTTGACTACCCTAAATACCAAGGGTGTGGTATGAGCCACAATGTCCATGTTTGAAGAAAACTAATGCTTGCTATGGTTGTGATGAGGTGGGTCATAAGGTGATTAATTGTCCACGTGTGCAAAACAAAGGTAGAGATGGTCGTCCACAAGGACAATGTGCAAATGCGGGTCCAAGGGGAAGAGGAGGCCAACAAGGGGGTGCCCCAAGGCAAAATAGGTTCTATGTCCTTCAAGGGAGACAAGGGGTAAATGAGGTGCCCGATGTCATCACCGGTATGTTAAATGCTTTTTATTTTGATGTGTATGCTTTGATTGACCTGTGTACCACTCTTTCTTTTATTACTCCTTTTGTTGCCAAAAAGCTTCATGTTAGCCCCGAATTATTGCATGAACCCTATGAAGTATCTATCCCTGTTGGTGAGTCTTTGTTGCTAAACGAATCAATAGAAATTATCCCGTATTCATATTGCATAAGATCTTGCCTTGTGATTTTGTTGAGTTAGATATGGTGGATTTTTGATATCATTCTTGGGATGGATTCGTTGCATGTATATTATGCTTCTATTGATTGTAGAACCCATAGGGTCAAATTCCAATTCCAAAATAAACTCGTCCTTGAGTGGGAAAGTTGTGATGTGGTGGTTAAAGGTAGATTAATTTATTTCACTAAACCCTAAAGTTGATTTATAAGGGGTGTCTCTATCATCTTCTAAGGGTTAGGGATGTTTAGTCCCAAGATCCTTCCTACAGAGTCAGTTCCAGTGGTTAATGAGTTCCTTGATGTCTTCCCCGATGAGCTCTCTGGTGTTCCTCTCCCAAGGGAAATAGACTTTGGTATAGACCTTCTTCCCGATACTCAACCCATTTCTATTCCCCTTTACTGTATGGCCTGACGGAGTTGAAGGAGAAATTAAGGAATTTGTTGGAAAAGGATTAAGGCCTAGTACGTCATCTTGGGGTGCAACGGTGTTATTTGTGAAAAAGAAGGATGGTTATCTTAGAATGTGTATTGATTACTGGCAACTTAATCGAGTCACCATCAAGAATAAGTACCCACTACCAAGGATTGATGAACATTTTGATCAACTTCAAAGGGCTAGTCACTCTCTCTAAGATTGATCTTCGGTCTAAGTATCACCAAGTGAAAGTTAGGGAATGAGACATTCCCAGATAGCTTTCTAGACTAGGTATGGGCACTTTGAGTTTGTGGTTATGTCCTTTGGGTTGACTAATGCACCGACTATATTCATGGATCTTATGAATAAGGTCTTTAAACCCTACCTTGACTTGTTTGTAGTGGTTTTTATTGATGATATCTTGATTTATTCCCATAGTAAGAAGGAGCATGTGGATCACTTGAGGGTGGTTTGCAAATCTCGAGGGAGGAAAAGTTGTATTCCAAATATAAAAAAATATGAGTTTTTGTTTGGGACATGTGGTGTCGGGTGATGGTATTAAGGTGGACCTTAAGAAGATGGAGGTTATTAGAAATTGGCCTAGACCTTTGTCTCCATCGGACAATAGAAGTTTCTTAGGTTTAGCAGATTATTACTAGAGGTTTGTAAATAGGTTCTCTTCTATTATTTCTCTTATGACTAAGTTGATCCAAGAGAAGGAAAAATTTGTGTGGACTGATGAGTGTGAAAAGAGTTTCCAAACTTTGAAAGATAAACTTGTCTTTTCTCCTATATTGTCTCTACTGGAAGGGTTGGAAGGGTTTGTTGTATATTGTGATGCCTCAAGAATTGGTTAGGGGTGTGTTGTGATGCAAAGTGGCAAGATGATAGCATACATCCTCTAGACAACTTAAAGTACATGAGAAGAATTATCCCACCCATGATCTTGAATGGGAGGCCATGGTATTTGCTTTGAAAATTTGGCGTCATTACTTGTATGGGGTTCATGTTGATGTGTTTACCGACCATAATAGTCTTCAATATGTGTTCACCCAAAAAGATCTTAACTTGAAACAAAGAAGGTCGCTAGAGCTCCTTAAAGATTATGATATGAGTATGCATTATCATCTAATGCTATGGACGATGATCTATGTAGGGTGTTTATGGGTAGCCTAACTCATGGTGATGATGGTGCCAAAGAAGTGGCTAGAGAGCTCCTTTGGTTCGCTAGATTGGGGGTTTGGTTGGAAGAAGTTGATGATGGTGGGGTAGTGGTTGTTAATGGTTCTAAGACTTCATTGATTGATAAGGTGAAGACAAGCAAAATCTTGATGGTAAGGTGGTGGTTTTCTCCAAGGGGGAGATGGTGCCCTTAGGTACAAGGCAGATTGTGTGTGCCTATAGATGACTTGAGAAAGAAGATTCTAGATGAGGCTCATAATTCTTCCTATTCTATTCACCCAAGTTCTATAAAGATGTATAGAGATTTAAGAGAGGTGTATTGGTGGGGTGGTATGAAGAGAGACATTGCAAGTTTCGGATGTCACATTTGCTAACAAGTGAAGGCCGAACATCAAAGGCCGGGTGGGATAGCCCAAGATATAGAGATTCCTACTTGAAAGTGGGAGGAAATCTGAAATGATCCCAGAAAGTGCCCAAAAATATGCCTCAGAATATATCTCAAAATTCGTGCATGATATCAAAAATCCAACTTCATATTCTTGTTCAGGGGGTCAAAATTAGGGGAAAAGGGTCTAACCCCAAGTTTAGAGCAATCGAATCGCAATTTCAAATTTCCAAAATTTCAATTTCCAAAATCGGTCAGCGACGATGCCGCAACGTGCAGCTACCGCAGACATGTGTAAACTTGGTCTACATGACAGGTCTACGACGTAGACCTGTGTACTATCTGCCCAGTTATTCTTCTGTGAAAAGTCTTGGGCCTAACTATTCCCAAACGTATTTTTACCTATACTTAGCCATATTTCACCCTCAAATCATCCTAAACATTCTCCAATATCCTCTCAAACACAACCATATTTTTCACTCCCAAATTGAAGTCTCAAAACCCTCCATCTAGAATTAAGGATTTTCATCAAGCTTCAAACCTCCATTTTCAATCTTCATCAAGAGCTTCCTCAAGCTAAGGTATGTAGGCTTTAGCCATTGGGTTCTTCCACCCTGCTGCCCTAATCTCCTTTTTACTCAATTTTCATTATTTAAAGTTGTTTTTACTAATGGGTTTACAAGTAAGAACATGTCTATGAACTATGTTAAAGCTATGTAAAGTTGTGACTGTTTTGCTATGTTTTGAGCTATAATTCTTGGATTTAGTGTAAGATCTGATGAGGAAAAGTTGAGGAAAAGAAGGGGGTATGTAGCCAAGAGGGCCCATCTTTGGCGTAAGTTCCAAAAGGGTGGCCGGTTCAATCAAGGCCAAGGGCCTTCTCTTGCTATTAATAGGGAGTTTGCCCCAAACATCCCTAGGCCTCAAGGTGTTGGTGGTGTGGCTCACATTGAGTTGTGTCCTACATGTGGGAAGAGTCATAGGGGACCATGTTTCAAGGGTTATAATGCATTCTTAAATTATGGGGAGCTTGTCACAAAAGGGTGGATTGTCCGAGAAACCGTGGCAAGGGTCGGGGTGCAAATGCGGTTCCCTTAGGTAGAGGTGGTCCTCAAGATGGTTCCCTAAGGCCCAATCAGTTTTACGCTCTACATGGGAGGCAAGGGGTTGGTGAGGTCCCCAATATTGTTACCGGTATGCTTAAAATCATTGACTTTGATGTAAATGCTTCGACTGATCCGGGTGCTACTCTTTCTTTTGTCATCCCCTTTGTTGCCCAAAAGTTCCATGTTGACCCCGATTTGTTGCATGAGTCATATGAAGTGTCTACTCCTATTGGTGCCTCTATTGTTTGCTAGGAAAGTTTATAGAAGTTGTACCATTTGCATTTTGCATAAGTTGTTTCCTTGTGATCTTGTTGAATTGGACATGGTTGATTTTGATGTCATTCTTGGGATAGTTTGATTGCATGCCTACTATGTTTCTATTGATTGTAGAACCCATAGGGTCGAATTCCGATTTCCAAATGAACCTGTGCTTGAGTGGGAAAGTCAAGATGTAGTGGTCAAGGATAGATTCATCTCTTGCATTAAAGCCCATACGTTGATCTCTAAGGGGTTTCTTTACCATGTTGTGAGGGTTAGGGATGTGGAGTCTAAAGTCCATTCCATAGAGTCGGTTTCGATTGTAAATGAGTTTCTTGATGTCTTACCAAATGACCTTCCAAGTGTCCCTCCCGAAATGGAGATAGATTTTGGCATAGATCGCCTTCCCCATACTCAACCGATTTCTATTCCTCCTTACAGTAAGGCCCCGGCAGAGTTGAACGAATGAAAAGGAGCAATTGAAAGATTTTTGGAGAAGGAATTTATTAGACCTAGCCAATTACCTTGGGGTGCTCCGGTGTTGTTTGTGAAAATGAAGGATGGGTCCATTATTATCTTTATTGACTCCTCCTTGCTTGAATTGAAGGCATTAGTGAAAGAGGACAAAGTAGAGGTTTTCTCCCAAGGGGGAGATGGGGCCCTTAGGTACCAAGGTAGGTTGTGCATGCCTTGTGTTGATGGTTTGAGGGAGAAGATCCTTGATGAGGCCCATAATTCTTCTTATTCCATCCAACTCAGTTCCACCAACATGTATAGAGACTCGAGGGATGTGCATTGGTGGGGAGACATGAAAAGGGACATTACCAAATTTATTTCCTATTGCCATAGTTGTCAACAAGTCAAAGCCGAGCATCAATGGCCGAGTGGCCTAACTCAAATACATAGAGATTCCTACTTGGATATGGGAGGTGATTAACGTGGATTTTGTGGTTGGGTTGCCCAAGATTAGGAAAGGTTTTGATTCTATATGGTGGAGATTGATAGGATGACGAAATTGACTCACTTTCTACAAGTTAAAACTACCTATGGGGCAAAAGAGTATGCAAGGTCGTACATCCATGAGTAGTGAAGTTACATGGGGTTCTTTTTTCCATCACATCAAATCATGGTGCACAATTCACTTCATAATTTTGGAGGTCTTTTCAAAGGGGTCTTGGTACAAAAGTTCACCTTATACGACCTTTCACCCTCAAATGGATGGCCAAGCCGAAAGAACTATTCAAACACTTGAAGATATGCTTATGGCTTGTGTCTTAGAGCTTAAGGGTAGTTGGGATGACTATCTTCCATTGATTTAGTTTGCCTATAACAATATCTATGACTCTAGTATCGGTATGGCTCCTTTTGAGGCTCTTTATGGGAGACTTTATAGATCACTGGTGTGTTGGTTCGAGGTTTGAGACGTCACTTTATTTGGATAGGATCTAGTTATGGAGGCTCTTGAGAAGGTTAGGATGATTAGGGAAAGGTTTAAAGTAGCCCAAAGTCATCAAAAATCCTATGGAGATGTGAGAAGAAGAAACCTTGAATTCAAGGTGGTTGATTGGGTCTATTTGAAGTTTCTCCAATGAAAGGTGTGGTCTGCTTTGATAATAATGGGAAGTTGATTCCAAGATATGTTTGTCCTTATGAGGTGATAAAGAGGGTTTCCAAGGTAGTTTATAAGTTGAAGATGCCTAGTGAAATGAATTTGGCCCATCCGGTGTTCCATGTCTCTATGTTAAGAAAATGTGTTGCTGATACTAATGTTATTGTGTCGCTTGATGTGGTGGGTGTTGTTGAGGAAGTATGACTTATGTGGATACTCTGATTCAGATTTTGGAAAGGTAAGTGAAGAGATTGAGGAACAAGGATGTGGCATCCGTTAAGGTCCTTCGGAGGAACCAATAAGTCAAAAGTGCTACATGGGAGGCTGAAGCGGACATGCAAAAGAAGTTTCCTTGTCTTTTCCACTCCACTCAAGCCTAAGGTACTAATTCTAGGTCCTCTATGTGATTTCAAGTCTTGTGTTTCAGCCCCTATGTCATTTATATGCATTCATGTTTAAGTTGGGCAATTTATGATGATTTTACACTTATGTTGAGATTTTGAAAATGGTGCTTTAAATATAATGTTGCATTCTTGTTGGGGCTATGTTTTTTTATGATAACTCTTGTCTTGTACGTCTCTTATACATTGGGGGAAGAATGTTCCCAAGGGGGAGATATTGAAATGATTCCAAAAGTGTCCGAAAATGTGCCTTAGAATGCTTGAAATTTTAAATTCCATATATCTCAAAAACCATGCGCAATATTGAAAATCCACTTTCGTATTCTTATTTAGGGGCTCAAAATTAGGGAAAAAAGGGTCTAACCCAAATTATAGAGCAATCGAATCACAATTTCAAATTTCAAAAATTTTAATTTTTTTAGAATCGATCTGCAATAGTGCCACAACGCGCAACTATTGTGAAAATGTGTAAACTTGGTCTTTGTGACAGGTGCACGAAACGGGCCTATGTAGTTTCTGCCCAGTTATTTTTTGTGCGGTCCAAGACTTTTGGGTCTTAGGCCTAAGTGTTCCTAAACGCGTTTTTACCTATACTTAGATATATTTCACCCTCATATCATCCAAAACATTCCCCAATATCCTCACAAATACTTAGCCATATTTTTCACTCCCAAATTCAAGTCTTAAAACCCTCATATGGAATTAAGGATTCCCTTCAAGCTTCAAACCTCCATTTTCGATCTTCATCAAGAGCTTCCTCAAGCCAAGGTATGTACGTTTTATCCATTGGGTTCTTACACCAATTGTCCCCTGATCTCTTTTTTACTCAATTTATATGATTTAAAGTTGATTTTACTAATAGGTTTACTAGTAAGAACATGTTTATGAACTATATTAAAGGTATATAAAGTTGTGACTATTTTGCTATGTTTTGAGCTATAATTCTTGGATCTGATGTATGGTTTGATGAGAGATTTTGATGTGTATTACTTGAGGGTGTTTCAAGGTGTTGATTGAAGGTTTTACAATGGATTTTCTTGCATGATTTCATCTCTAAATTGTATGGTCTTGTACCCCCATTACACATCTAAGTGTTTGGTAAAATGTCCGTAAGTGGTTTCTTGAGGAATTGAAGGTCCAAAGCATGAGATATGATATGAAGATGAAATGAGGCTACATTTATGATTAGTTCTATATAAAATGTTGCATTAGACCATGCCCAATTTGGTGGGATGAAGTGCCCGGATAACCTAGATAGGGGTTCGTATTTATCAACCTAGTGAAAGGTATGTACTTCACCACTTGGGTAATGGAGTGGCATCATAATCAACCTATATGGGAGTTTGTACTCATTATCCTAGTAAGGGGTTTGTACCTCACCATCTAAGTGATGGGGGGAGGGGCATCATCACCAACCTACCAAGGGGTTTGTACTTTGGAAAGCTAGATTGGTCTCTTATAAACATATGATATCCGATATGAGCATGAGTTACTTAAGCATGTTTTACTTATGCATTGATCATACATGTCATATTGTTATATTATGCCTATTGACTATTGTTATGCATTTTTATTATGATGCCTCTCTCGTTACATTGCATCCTACATACTTAGTACATTCAAACATACAAACGCATACTCTTGCCAACATGATATCACCATGTAGGAATCAAAGCCCAAGTTGATCATCCTCCTCCAAGTGGTTAGTTCGATACTACTCCAGCTATTTGGTGAGTCCTCCACTTTGGGGTCCTTAGCCTATGTTTCTCTTATTATGTATTGTTAGATTCGTCTTTGCTATCTATTCTGACTATGAGGGTTGAGCGCGGTTGCTTTGTCTTGGACCCCATTCTTATCTATGTATTAGAGGTTCTTGTTGGCCATATTATGTATCTATGATATGAGTTTGACTCTTGTCTCTTGATTATGATACTATGCAAGCTTTCCCCGTAGCCTCTCTGCCCCTATCCTTACTCTTTATATATTTTATACACTTCAACAACCAATGATGTGCAATGATAAGTTAAGAGGCTTGTTTGGGGTTCCTTTGTGTTTCCCATTTATCGAGTTACATCTAGGCCCTAGGCTTTGGTCGTGAAAAACTCAATATGAATATTTTGTTGGGTTTGCCTAAGACTAAAAAGCATTTTGATTCTATTTGGGTTGTGGTTGATAGAATGATTAAATTTGGGTCATTTCTTACCTGGCAAAACTACTTATGGTGCTGAAGATTAGGCTACGTTATATATACATGAGTTAGTTAGATTACATGGAGTACCTTTGTCTATCATTTCAGATCATGGTGCTCAATTCACTTCTCACTTTTGAAGTTCCTTCCAAAGCGGTCTTGGTACCAAGATAAAACATAGTATGATTTTTCACCCTCAAACGGATGGCAAAGCTGAAAGAACTATCCAACCTTTTGAGGATAAGATTAGATCTTATGTTTTGGAGTTTAAGGGTAGTTGGCATGATCATCTTCCTCTCATTGAATTCACTTACAAGAATAACTACCACTCAAGCATTAGTATGGCTCCTTTTGAGGCTCTTTATAGTAGGCATTGTAGATCCCTAATAGGGTGGTTCGATGTCGGGTGAGATGCCTTTTCTAGGTATGGATTTTGGCGTGGAGGCCTTGGAAATGGTGCGATTAATAAGGGAGAGATTGAAAACAGCCTAGAGTAGACAAAAGTCCTATTTCGATTTGAGGAGAAGGGATCTTGAATTTAAGGTTTGTGATTGGGTCTACTTGAATGTCTCACCCGTGAAGGGTGTGGTTCGATTTGGCCAGAAGGGTAAATTGAGGCCAAGGTTTTTAGGTACTTATAGAGAGTTGAGGAGGATTGGTAAGGTGGCCTGTGAGTCGGAGTTGCCCATTTATATGAATATAATTCATCCAATTTTCCATGTATCTATGTTAAGAAAATGTGTAGGTGACCCAAGTGCTATTGTACCTTTGGATGTTGTGGGTGTGGCAGAAGATAATTTGACTTATAGGGAGGTTCCAATAGAAATATTGGATAGACAAGTGAAGAGGTTGAGAAAAAAGGTTGTAGCTTATGTCAAGGTTCTTTGGAGAAACCAACAAGTTGAAAGTGCCACATGAGAAGCCGAGGCGGACATGAGAAAATGATATCCATATCTCTTCCACTCTATTCAAGCCTAAAGATACTAATTAATGTGCCCTATATGATTTCAATCTTATGTTTCAGCCCTTATGTCATTTTGCATGTATTCATGTTTATGTTGACAAGTTTATGGCAATTATAGACACTTATGTCGAAATTTTCTAAAAATGGTATTTAAATGCATTGTTGCATTTTTGTCGGGCTGAAATTCTCATGATTACTTTCTCTTATGTACTCTTCTTTAACATTCGAGGACGAATGTTCCAAAGGGGGAGATATTGAAATGCCCCGAAAATGTGCTTCGGAAATACCCATAGTTCTAATTTTCGTATATCTAAAAATTTGTGTGTGATATCAAAAATCCAACTTTATATTCTTGATGGGGGGGAGGGGGGAATTGAGTGGGGAATAGGTATGATCTCGATTTTAGAGGACCCATAGCGAAATTTCATTTTTGCCAACTTTTCAATTTCCAATGACTGTCCGTGATGGCTCCGTGATACTGACCTATCGCGGAGCAGTGTTGTGACTTCTTTATTTTCCTGTTTCGGCCTAAGGAATTTAGGTCTTGGCCCTATGCCCTCATATGTGTGTGAAAATGCCTATACTTAGCCATTTCCCCAATCTATATCATTCATAATACTCTTAAAATCCTCTCTAACACTTAACCAAATATTTCATCCAAATTCAGGTGTCCAAAACTTAAACCCGGATCTCAAGAACTTCATTCAAGATTCAAGTTCTCATTCAAATCTACATTAATGAAATCCCCAAATTTGAGGTATGTAGGCTTCAACTATTGGGTCTTTTCACCTATGTTGTCCAACCTTCATTTCATGAAAATTGTATGTTTCCAAGTTGTGTTACTTATGGGTATTACTTATTTCTCTCAAAAATTAGCAAGTTCTGCAATTTGCCCAAAATCATGGTCAACTTGTAATCCTGCAAATCTAAATAAAAGAATAAATAAATAAAACCAACTAACATTGCAATGAGAATACAAGTGTTGTATTTTGGCAACACATCAACTATGTGTATGCATATTTCACTATTGTCAGCTTAACAAAGAGACCATCAAGAACAAATATGCTTTTGCCTTGCATTTATGATCATTTTGACTAGTTGCAAGGTGTCCCGGTATCCTCCAAGATTGACTTGAGGTTTGGTCATCATCAGTTGAAAGTTCAGGAGTCTGATATCTCTAAGAAAACTTTCAGGACCCATTATGGGCATTATGAGCTCATAGTCATGACATTTGGGTTGACTAATGCCTCAACTGCTTTGATTGAGTTGATGAATCGAGTGTTTAGGCCCTATTTAGACATCTTTATGATTATGGTCATAATGATATCTTGGTTTATTCCAAGAGTGAGCCAGATTATGTTCAACACATACGGACTGTAATTCACAGATTAAGGGAAAAGAAGTTGTATGCTAAGTTCTCAAAGTGTAAGTAATGGCTTGAGTTTATTGTATTTCTTGGGCATGTTGTGTATGCCACGTCCCAAGCCTAGGTCTTAGACGTGACCGACGAATGGGGAACCTGAAGGGACTCAAAACAAGCCTCATAGCATATCATTACACATCCTTAGTCGCAGAAGCAATATACAACATCATAAGAAACATGAATAAGGGGAAATGGGACTAAGGGAGAAAGAGAGAGTGTAATACTTAAACAACATAGATGAGTCAAAGCTCATACATAAATACACAACATGTCCAACAATAACCTCTAAATACATAGATTGAGCGGGACCAAGACAAAGTAGCCGGCTTCACCCTCACAGTCAAATAGAACATAAGATAGTGTCTTAATACATTGATAGGAGGAAAACATAAACCAAAGTCCCTAAAATGGAGGACTAACCAACAAGCTTGGAATAGCACTGCCTAGCCATGTGGAGGAGGATGATTAACTTTGGCACAGGTTCGTACATGGTGATATCATGTAGGCAAGAGTATCTGTTAGTACGTTTAAATGTACTAAGTATGTGGAATACAATGCAACAAGAGACAAGCTTCATAATCAACATGCATAATAATAGGCAATAGGCATGATATAGCAATATGTCATGTATGATCAATGCATAAGTAAAACATACTTAGGTAAATCATACTCTTATAGAATATCATATGTGATGATGAGACCAATCTAGATTTCCAAAGTATGTACCCCTTGGTAGGTTGGTGATTCTGCACCCCATCACCTAGGTGAAGATGAGTATTAACCCTCATTCTAGGTTGATGATGATGCCTCCCCGTTACCCTGGTAGAGATGAGTATTGAACCTCATTCTAAGTTACCCGGGCTCTTGTCCCCCCAGATCGGGCATGGTCTATGCAACACTCTATATAGGATTCATGATAGCTCTAATGCAACACCTTATGTTGGAATAATCATGTACATAAGATCATTTCATCATCATAACATCATTTATATCATATCTCATGCTTTGGACCTTCAATTCCTCAAGAAACCATAACCGGACATTTTATCAAACACCTTGGGGTGAGTAATGGGGATGAAAGAGCATGCAATTTGGAGATGAAATAATGTAGGAAAATCAGTGGTAAAACCTTTAATCAACACCTTGCAACACCCCCAATACATTCATATCAAAACCCCTCATCAAGTCAAACATTAGATCCAAGATTTGAAGGTCAAAATATGCTAAAACAACCATACTTTCATGAACTAAAATCATTGTGAAGTAAATTTCTCAATATACAAGACCCACATGTAAAATCAACTTCAAATCAAGCAATATTAAGTAAAATAGGGTTTAGGCACCATGGGTGGAAGGACCCAATGGTTCAACACCACTTAACTTAACTTTTTAGAAGTTCTTGAAGAAGACTTTAATGGAGATTTGAAGCTTGGGTGAGATTCTTGAAGAAATCCTTGAGATTGTCCTTGAATTTGGACTCGAATTTAGGGTCCGAAATGAGTCTAAGTATTTGGGGAAATATTGAGGAATGTTTTTGGGTGACATGAGGATGACATAAGGCTAAGTATAGGTGAAAATACGTTTGGGGAAACTTTCATCCAACACTTAGAAAAATCTAAGCGAACTAGGAAAAGACAGTCCAGGAAAATACACCTCTCCGCATCGCGGAGAGGTCGTGGACCCTCACTGGACATTGCAACAAGTGAAATTTCACAATTTGATTCCTTTGCTTTAAATTTGAGGTTAGACCCTTTTCACCCTAATATGGATCCCATGAACAAGAATCTGAAGTTAGATTTTAAAAATTCCAAATAAAATTTTAGATATATGAAAAAACAAGATTCTTAGCACTTCCGAGGCATGTTTTCAGGAACATTTTTGGGGTCGTTTTAGTGTCAAAAAGGGTATAATAGTTCATTGAACCATGGTTGTCATTGTTCATGCGTGGGTGAGGCCTACTTCTATCACTGAGATTCAGAGTTTCGTTAGTTTAACGGGGTATGATTGGCGCTTCATTCAGGGTTTTACATCTATAGCAACCCTATTGACCAAGTTGACTCAGAAGGCTGTAGCTTTCCAGTGGTCGGATGACTATGAGGTGAGCTACCAAAAGCTCTAGGATTTGTTTACTTCTGCACCTATTCATGTTTTACCCAAGGAGGGAGTTCTATTCGTGGTATATTGTGATGCTTAAGTTGTGGCATTTGGTGGTGTACTGATGCCAAAAGGGAAAGTGTAGCTGCTGCAGATGCATGAGAAAAGCTACCAAACCAATAATTGGAGTTTGTTGCGGTTGTGTTTATGTTAGTGTTGTGGCAACATTATCTTCATGGTATGCATTGTGAGATCTTTACTAATCACCAGAGTTGCAAATACATGTTTACCCAGCCTAATCTAAACATGAGATAACGTAGGTTGTTGTAGTTACTTAAGGAATATGATATCTCTATTTTATAACATCTTGGGAAAGCTAATTTTATGACAAAAGGTTACTGGTATGGGGAGTTTTGCATTCTTGAGAACTGAGGAGAGACCCTTAGCCTTGGAGATGTAGTCACTTGCTAGACAGATGGTTCATTGGGATATTTCTCCTCCTTAGAATTTGTTTACCTTTGTTGAGGCTAGATCTTCCTCGCTTCACATGATACGTTCTCACCAATTTACTGATACTAGAATATTGATTCTGATGGTGTTTTGAGGGTTAATGGTAGAGTGTGTGCCCTAATATTAAGAATTGGGTGAAATTGATAGTAGAGGAAGCCCATTGTGCTAGATATTTCCATTCATCTGAGTGTGACTAAGATGCATCATGATTTGAAACAACATTATTTGTGGTTTGAAATGAGAAGAGACATGGATGAGTTTGTGTCCAAGTGTTTGAATTGTCAATATGTGAAGTATGAGCTTCAAAAGCCTAGGGAATCAATGCAAAAGATTCTCATTCCTGAGCAGAAGTGGGAGAGAGTGACTATGGACTTTGTTACGGGTTTTCCCATCGCCTTGGGCAAGTTTGATTCAATTTGGGTGATTGCTGATTGATTGACCATGTCAAAAATGCAAATAATGCGGCCAATGCAGTACTGACTAAAGACAATAACAAGGATGCTTGGATTGAGAACGTACCTCTTTTAGAGAATGTTCCACAGCCTCAGAATTTCAATGCCAACACTTATCATTTAAACTAGTACAGGTTGAATCCTACAGCTATATAGGTAACTGTAGCTATTGTGTTGCCACCAATACTAGTAGACCCAAAGTTCACGGTCTCGAGTGGGTTACAGCAGATACTGAAGAACCGTGCGCGATTTGAGGGCTTACCAACAGAGGATGAACATAGCCACCTACACAATGTGGCATTTGTTTGTAAGTGTGTGATAGGGATACATAATTTGTTTATCGATGTTGTGGGACTTCGCGTCTTCTCATTGTATCTCATGGGCAATGTTGCATTATGACTATCTCATCTCTCGTGGAGTTCAATCACTACCTGGGAAAATTTGTAGAAGTCCTTTTTGGAGAGGTACTTCCCTAGATCGGAGAAGCTCAAGTTAAAGGATTAGATCAACGACTTCGAGCAACATCCTGGTGATTCGATAAGAAATACTTTGGAGCGGTTCACTAAATGTCTAAAGAGAATCCCTGACCACAAGATTGTTGATAATGCCTTGGTGGATATCTTTCACTATTCCCTTGATGAGAACAGTCAAGCATGTACTGACACTATCATAGGGTTATGTTCCTAAATCAAAAATTTGCAAGGGTTGTGGAGCGCATGGAAAGAGTGATCAAGACAAACCATCCATGGGGGCAGAGGGATAGAGCTTCCATAAAGAGTTCACATGCAACTAGTGTTGGTCCAGAGCGAGCCAGAAATAATGAAGAGATCATGCAGCAACTTGCCAAATTTACAGAGGTATAGAGGTAGTGATGAAGCAAAACCAAGAGAGAGTTAATGCAGTGAACAGTGGTTCATCAACCTCCACGTGCACCCATGTATGAGGAGACATATTATGATAAGGATGCATGTTTTGTTGCTGATTAGATAAGGAGTTTTCAAATCAATGCCCAAGGATCAAATCAGGACTATTGGCACCAAGGTCAAGTAAACCAAGGTTGGAACTTTTGTAGAGATGGAGCATACAGGGACAACGAGAGAGGTTATTATGATAGGAAGAGGGGTCTAGATGAAGATTGGGGTCGCAGAGAAGGCTTCAGAAATGGTCCTTATGTTCCACCACACAACCACGATACAGGTTTAGGCAATTCCAGATTTAACGAGATGTTTGATCACTTGTTAAAAAAGGTTGAGACATAAGATAAGACTCTAAAGGGCATGAAAATTAGAGATTTCAAGTATTAATCAGAAAATAGTGTCTCACTCTGTGGCTATTAGATAGGTGGAACAACTGTCGACTAAAGTTAACCAGCGTTAGAGGGGTACACTACCTAGAAATACAGTTCAAATTCCTAAGAATGAAGGGTAGTGTATGGCGGTCACTACTCTGGGTGGCGAGAGCACTATTGACCAACCTATGCCAATTGATGAGTAAGGCATTCGTGAGCCGATGGTTATGGCAAAGAATGCATATGAAGGAGATGATCATTATAAGGATAGGATGAGAGAAGCTATTGATGCGCCACAGATGTTTAAACCCATTCCTAGGCCTCCTCCCCCTTTCCATCAAAGAATAAAAAATAGGAAGGAGGATGGGAAATTCAATCACTATCTCTCTATGTTAAAGCAACTCTCCATCAACATCCCTCCAGTCGAGGCATTAGAGAAGACGCCAGGGTATGCAAAGTATATGAAAGACTTGGTAACCAAAAAGAGCACTATGAGTCAGGAGCTTTCTCAAGAGCTCCAACATTGTACTGTTATTGCTATCAGGTCCTTAGTTTAAAAATGTGAAGATCCAGGTGATTTTACCATACCCTGCCCCATAAGAGATGTAGAGTTCACAATGACACTATGTGATAGGTGCCAGCATAAATCTGATGCCTATTTCGATCTATAGGAAGCTTGGATTGGGAGTTCCTACTCCAACTAGCATGCATTGTTGATAGCAGATCACAACGTAAAAATGCCTATGGGGATATTACATGATGTGTTAGTAAAAGTTGAGAGGTTCGTATTCCCTACAGACTTTGTGATCCTTGGTTGTGAGATCGATTTTGAAGTCCCTATCGTCTTGGGAAAGCCTTTCTTAGCCACTTGACGCACCTTGGTAGCTATGGAGAAAGGCCAACTCATGATCAGATGTGGGAAAGATGAGGTCGTGTTCAACGTTTGATAGCAAGAAAGGAAAGACCTGGATGCAAGAGTGGTTTCTGTTATCGATACTATTGATGTGCGAAGCAAGAAGTACCACTAGAAGTAACTAGGTGTTGAACCATTGGAGGCTGTGGTAATGAACTTCAACAATGATGGTATCCCAAACTATGAGGAGACAGTGAATGCTCTAAGGGTGTCTTATGGTCCTAGGTGCCAAACTAAGCTAGAGCTAGATTTGCAGAATAAGGAGTCACCACCCACGAAGTCCTCCACACAAGATCCACCTATGTTAGAATTGCAGGCCCTTCCAGCACATCTGAGGTATAATTTTTTAGGAGCCAACAACACTTTGCTGGTCATAGTAGCTACGATTGGAATGATGGGCAAGCGGATACCCTTGAATGGTGCTCAAACGATTCATGAAGGAAATTGGATGGATGATTATAGACACTATTGATATTTCTCCCGAGGTATGTACACACAAAATCCAGTTGGTCAAGAACTAGAAGCCGAGCATTGAGCACCAAATGTGCCTCAACTCACCTATTTAAGAAGTTATTCACAAAGAGATCATCAAATGGTTAGATGCAGGAGTAACCTACCCGATCACTAATAGTGAATGGGTGAGTTCGGTGTAGTGCATCTAAAAGAAATAAGGTATCACAATGGTACCTAATGCAAACAATGAGTTGAGCTTGATGCGCCTAGTCACAGGATAGAGGCTATGCATGGATTACAGAAAGCTCAATGCTTCAACAGAGAAGGATCACTTTCCTATGCCATTCATGGATAAGATGTTGGATCGACTATCTGGAAAGAGGTGGTGCTATTTTCTTACCAGGTATTTAGGCCACAATCAGATCACCACTGCTCCAGAGGACAAAGAGTAGATGACATTTGAATAACCTTATGGCACCTTCGTATTCAAGAGGATGTCATTCAGTTTGTGTAATGCCCCACCAACATTGCAGAGATGCATGATATCCATCATCTCAGATATGGTAGGAGACACTATTGAAGTATTCATGGATGGCTTTAGTATGGTTGGAGACTCATTTAAGGATTGCTTGAAACATTTATATGTTGTTTTGCAAAGATGCATGGAGAGTCGTCAAGTAATATATTGGGAAAAGAGTCACTTCATGGTGAAAGACGGCATTATATTGGGGCATAGAATATCCAACAAAGGAATTATGGCCAACAAAGCTAAAGTGGAGGTGATCGAGAAGCTCCCGCCATCTCATTAAAGGGTTTGAGAAGTTTCTTGGGGCATGCAGGACTCTAGTAGAGATTTATAAAACAATTCTCTAAAATTGCACACCCATTGCGCAAATTGTTGGATAAAGATGCTAAGTTCATTTTTGATGATGCGTGTCTTAAATCCTTTAAATAGTTCAAAAATAGGTTGATCTCAGCACCAATCATCGTAGCTCTAGACTGATGAAAGCCCTTGAAATCATGTCTGATGCAAGTGGGATCACGCTAGGTATAGTATTGGGACAAAGCAAGGAGAAGATATTATATCCTATATACTATGCCAGAAAAGCCCTAAACACAAACCAGAAGAATTACACTGTCACTGAGCATTAGTTACTCGCATTGGTCTTTGCATTTGAAAATTTCAGTTCATATCTGTTAGGGGCAAAATTGGTGGTGCATATAGACCATTCTACAGTTAAATATTTGATGGATAGGATGCACATCTAAGGTTGATGAGATGGGTGCTCCTCTTGCAAGAGTTTAGTTTCGATGTCATCGATAGAAAAGGGACAAAAAATCAGGTTGCGGATCACGTATCAAAGTTTGAAGATGGGGAAATGCTAGAATTTGATGATGGATTGGAGATAAATGATTCTTTGCCCAACGAGAGAGTGTTGGATGCATCTTGTGATCTGATATGCAAACTACTTGGTTAATGGTATCATGCCACCTGACATTATTACACACCAGCATCGAAAATTGATATCTGAATTAAGGAAGTTCATTTGGGACGACCCATACTTGTTCTATGTATGTGCTAATGGGATTATTCATCATCGTGTTCCTGAGGTTTAAATGTTGAGCATACTAGGGGTATGTCATTTGTCTTTGGAGGAGGGCTGCATAGTGTAATTTGAACAACCCACAAGATCTTACAATGTGGGCATGACTGGTCCACCATCCACCATTATGCCTACGACTATGCCAAAGGTTGTGGCAAGTGCAAAAGAGAAGGTGGGGTTTCCCGTAAGCATGAGCTCCTTCTAAACCCCATTATGGTAATAGAGTTATTTGATGTGTGGGGGATAGATTTCATGGAACCGTTTGTTAGCTCGCATGAAAACAAGTACATTCTAGTTTCAGTGGATTATGTATCAAAGTGGGTGGAAACCATAGCTTTACCCAATAATGAGGGAAAAGTGTAATAGCATTTCTGAAAAAGAACATCTTCTCAAGGTTGGGACCCCTCAAGCAATTAGAAGTGATAGAGGTTCTCAATTTTGAAATAGACTTTTTAAAGCTCTCCTTGAAAAATATGGAGAGAAACATTGGGTGGAGACACCTTATCATCCTTAGACGAGCGGGTACGTGGAGCTGTCCAATAGGGAAAATAAACAGATCTTATCAAAGACTATGAATGTAAATCAGACAGATTGGTCGCGGAAGCTAGATGATGCATTATGGGCATACCAGACAGCATTCAAGACCTTTACTGGCATGTCCCCCTACCAAATTGTCTATGGGAAAGAATGTCATTTGCTAGTGGAACTTGAGCATTAAGCAATGTGGGCAATGAAGAAGTTGAATTTGGATTGGACTGAAGCAGCAAACTCTAGGCTGAGCCAACTAAATGAGCATGATGAGTTTAGGTTGAAGGCATATGATAGCTCAGTCTTGTACAAACAAAGAATGATGTTTTAGCATGACCACCACATAGAGAATAGACAATTTGCTCTAAGATACTTAGTACTTCTCTACAATTCAAGATTGAAGTTGTCCCCTGGGAAGCTCAAATCCAAATAGTTGGGACCCTTTTGAGTAACTTGCATCTTCGATCATGGGGCCATTGAATTAGAGAGATGCAATGAAGGAAATTTCAAAGTAAATTGCAAAAGGTTCAAGTCATACCTTGGAAATATGGATGAGATAAATATAGTGGAAGAATAGGTTCTTAAGGATGTTTGAAGAACTCTAGCTATCTATGTCGAACCACAACAATAAATCAGGCACTGCTTAGGCAGCAACCTGAGGAACCTTTTCTCTTAGGCACCGAGTATGTTTTTTTTGACCCCTTTGGTTCTATTTTGTTTGATATTGTGCATTGGGGACAATGCACCTCTTTTTCGATGGGGTATGTGTAGTTATTGGACCTTAGTGAAGTCTGAGTAGCTTGGGTCCATAACTACTCCAATTTTTAATCCCAAGATTTTCTTGCTTGTGTCCTTTTTCCCTGTGGATATTCAATTTCTGTTGAACCAGAACATTTTGGATGTTTCGATAATATTTGTAGCATATAGTACCAATATTTGTGGCATGTAGCATGATTTGTGTTTTGTTTGAAAAATGATACCCACCAAAAATTTTGATAAGTAGTGATATAGTAACTATGCATGTTTAAGTGTGTGACGATATCTATTCTAATATTTGAGGGAACATTGAGATAAGAAGCATAACATGTGAGACTTTTTGTTGATAATGTAAGCATTGCCATGTGAGTATTAGCTTAATTTGATAAATTCATGTGTTTTATGCTAATTTAGAACTTACCCTATTACTCTAAGTTAGATTGTAGGTTAATTGGATCAGGTAAGGATCTTACGCCATTGTTCTTAAACAGTCCACTTTAGCCTTAAAATAACCAACTAAATTGATGATATATCCCTTGTTCTTGATGTTTGAGCCTAACATGTACCTTTTCTTTGATAACACTTGATTAACCTAGCCTTGTCTAGTGAAAATTCTAAAATTGGCGCTAGTCTTTCCTTGAATATTGTATACCTTGACTGAGGCAAAAATCCTAAGTTGAGGGTGGCTAATCATGCTTAAACAATTTCTCTCACTTTGAGGATAAAGCAATCATTTTAAATATAAAACCTAACCATAGGTTACGGTCGAATCCCAAGGGAATACGGGGTTTTGCCGCATTGATTCACCAATAATCAATTCAAGCATCAAATAACTCTGTTATAAAGAGGGGAGGGGTTTGCAATGATTAGTAGTAAATAAAACTATACTAATAAAATGTAGAGACAATGAAATTGGAGATCAACTTGGAAAATTGTGTTCCCCATGATACTCTGACTCAAACAGTTCGGTTAACACAACCTAAACTTAGACATTGCATGCAGGATAGTAACTTAAGTTTTTCCAACCCTTGGGCAAAGGCGAAGGTTGAATTTCACTATGGAGCTTATCCGGATACCATAGTGTGCTCACTAATCGTTATCTATAGTGTTAGTCATCCTCTCCTTGGCCGGGTTCGGTTGATTAGATGAGAACATACTAATCGAATCCTGTCACCCATTTCCCTTTCCTATTCATCACTACCTTGATCAGGATCATGATACTAGGCAGATTTTAATGTTGTCCACCATTAAACAACAACGGAATGAATCTTTTTCTCGAAGGATCAGAAAAAAATGGGTTCGCATTTTTCATCGTACAAATACAGGAAAAGGATATCATCACCTAGTAAGGCATAATCAGGCTCCTGCGACTTTGTTTTCATTTGATAGGCGTTCCTTTCTGAGCCAGGATCAAAATCTTCTTTTAAGTACAATTGGGCCCTGCAGTGGTAGAACCTGGTGAACCGGGCATACTATTTCCCAATCTTCTATGAAAAATGAAGGAAAATGGATAACACATGTAAATACTCAACTAAAAAAGTGCAAATCATTCGGGATATTAAGCTAGCTACTCATGGTTCTCACAACCCCAAGTTGTGGGTTTAGCCACTCATTGCTTGGGCATACAAAACAATGATGAAATAAAAAGACATAGAAGATTTCTTACCAAAACCTTCTTCGAGATTAGAATCACAAGATTGAATGATGAAATTAATCTACAAGTGAAACTAAATCCCCAAATTTAAGTCTCTAAGTGAAACCCTAAAAATGCTCTCTACACTCTCTACAAACTACATAATACGAACAATATTCTAAGACTAATGAAAAGCTTTCTCAAAAACTTCTCCTAAAACCCTAATATATACTATTTATACTATTTCAAAAAAGTCCTTAAAGTAATTAGAAAATCTAGTCAATGTCAGCTACGACTCGTAGGTCACCTACGAGTCGTAATTAGGGTTTCGTGGTCAGCATTTGCCATTTTTGATTTCACTACTATGATCCACCTCTACGAGTCATAGTCTTGTCTATGACTCGTAGTCCACTCTTGCATTTCTTGGTTTAATTCTAATCAATACTGTTAATTGTTACGAGGCCCTCTATGTATGAATCGTAGAGAGGACTATGACTCATACCTTAAGCTCGTATGCCTGAACTTCAAATTCTCACATTTTATTTTTGAACACTGTTAATTACTAAGGGCAGCCCCTATGAATCGTAGCTTAGGCTACGACTCACAGTGGGGCCTGTAGTTCTTCAAAATCAACAAAATCTGCAATTTTTCCAAAAATCAATTCAACCTTTATTTTCTGCTAAGATAAGCAAAAAAAAAAAAACATAAAAACCATAAAAAGTCTCATTGAGAACACAAAAAATCCCATGTTTTAAGTATCAAATGTGATGTATTTTGATAGCACATTAACACACTCAACTTATAATTTTATGCTTTTCCTCAAGCACGACTCAATCTAGATAGACAATAAAGCAATACATAACAATCAACCCATTGGCATATACCATACTAAAATTGAGCTCAAGTACCCATAATAGCTTTTTCAAAATATGATCATGTAGCTACTAAGATAACCACAACATATTGTCTCATTTGACAATCAAACTTTGACAAGTTAAGGAGCATCAACAATCCACATTCACTAAACTCGTCAAATACTGAGCATGCAATGCAAATGCCCTCACAGAAAAGAAGTTCCTTTTAAACACTCGATATGATTTCAAACATTTCTCATGGGACTATGCAAACATACTTACTTCACAAATGAGATTCATGCATGATCACTAATACCATAGGCTTTCCCATATACTCACAATTGGACTATAGACCGATTGGACTAGGATCACTTTAAGACTTTATAGGGTTGTAACGTAGGCTCATGGGGCTTTGGTAGGGCATTTTGGACGATTAGTGACTAAGGGTCAAACTTGTACCACACTTTTCAACACTTCTAGCTTAAAAATTCAACCATTCTCAACTTGTTCTCCATTATTCTTCATTTTCAAGCTTTTTCGGATATTTTTTCTTCATGTTTCAGCTTGTGCCTTATTTTCACACTCATTTTGGTTTTTCCACTCATTTACACTCTGAGTCATCTTTTTCTCTTTTTCTCTTACCTAGTACATGACTTCTTACTCTTTCTTTTATTCTATACTTACCATCTAATTTTTGCTATTATACCATAACATAGGCCAACCTCAACTTAGGCTTTTAGCCTGAGGTAAAGTGCACAATGTCTAATCACCAAACCAGGGCCACTTTTGGTAGTCACCCTCAACTTAAGCTTTTTGCCTCAATTAAGGTTCACGATGTTCAAAGACAGACTAGGGCGAACATCAAGGCATTTCACTAGATAATTACCAAGTATTGATGCATGGTTTTACATTGAATATTCCTACATGATTTCATCCCTAAATTGAATGGTTTTACACTAGCACTACATACCCGCCAAGCGTTTGATAAAATGTCTGGTTATGATAATCTTAAGGAATTGAAGGTCCAATGCATGTCTTATGAGTTGAATGACGTTATGATTATGGAGGAAATGTATGTATATAATATTCTCCTATATCGTGTTGGGAATTGACCATGTCCCACTCAGGGGGTTGTAAGCCCAGGTAATCATGTTGAGGGGTTTGTACCTTGATAACCAAGTTGAGGGGTTGGTACCTCAAGCACCATGGTGGTAAGTGAGATTATCCACCGACCAATCGAGGGATTTGTACCTTGAAAATTAGGTTGATAGGTTGGTGCCTCAATCACCATAGTGGTGGGTTGCGATGATCCACTAACCAATGGACGGGTTGGTACCTTGATAGACTATGAATTCTATAATGATGGTATCTTCTTGTACATGTGTTATGTTCTATGTAATCATGACTTACTTCAAGCATCTTCTATGCATGCCATATTATTAGATGCTACTCATTGATTATGCTTATACATTTCGAATATGTTGCTTATCTCTTGTTGCATTCCATCCTACATACTTAGTACATTCAAACGTACTAACGCATACTCTATGCCTACATGATGGCACCATATAGGAACCGGAGCACCACTTGAGCATCTTCCTCCACGTGGCTAGTACGATTTCTCTCAAGCTTGATGGTAACTCCTCCATTCTGTGGACAATGACTATGATCTCATTCTATGTTCAAAAACTATATTTCTTTTATGTATGTACTGATTATGAGGGTGAGCCCGGTTGCTTGTCTTGTCCCCCGCTCCTATCATGTTTTAGAGATATTGTTGGACATGTTATGTATTGAGCCTTGACTCTCTTGTTTTGATGTTTATGTTTGGAAAGCTTCCCTTTAGTCCCTTTGCCCTTACTTCTAATCTAATTATTTTGTGTAATTACTTCTGGGACTAATGATGTGTAATGATATGTTAAGAGGCTTGTTTAGGGTCCCTTCAGGTTCCCTATTCGTCGTGTCACATCTAAGACCTAGGCTTAGGTCTTCACAAACTTGGAATCAGAGTAATAGTTTGTTAATGGTTCTCAGAAACCAACACACTACATCGATTAGAGTCTTATTCATGGTTGTGTTGTGCACCACAACTATGAGTAGGAGGTTACGAGACGTTTTAGGAAATGTTTCCCTTCTTCTTGATCTATGTTGTGCTATAGGAGTTAGGTGAGTTTTCCCTCTAAAAAATACCTTTTGTCATGTTTAGATCATTCCTAACACAAGAAGAAGGAGAGCCCGTACTCCTGAGGAACAATCGACTCATAGTGAGCTCTAGGATGCTCTCACCTTGCTAGCTCAATCTATGGCCAACCAAGTCAATCAAGGGACCCAAGCCCCTCATGCTCCTACCCAGGGATCTAGGGTGAGAGACTTCATAAGGATTAACCCACTGGAATTCTATGGGTCTAAGGTAGATGAGGACCCTCAATAGTTCATTTATGAGGTCTACAAGATATTGGCTATCGTGGGTGTTAGATCAGAAGAGAAAGCGGAGTTGGTGGCCTACAAACTCGAAGGGGTAGCATGGTTTAATTAATTGAAGGAGGATAGGGGAATCAATAATGTTGTCCTTGGGAGGAGTTCAAGGCGGCTTTTGTTAATCGGTTCTTCCCACTTGAGTTTAGGGAGGCCAAGATGGTGGAGTTTATGAATTTGAAATAAGGATCTATGAGTGTGAGGGAATATTCCCTCAAGTTCAATCAACTCTCTAAATATGTTCCCTACTTGGGTACCGACCCAAGGTTTAGAAGAAACATATTCGTGATGGGTATATTCGATTTGTTGAGTGATGAATGTCGGTCCACAAGTAGATTAATGACATGGATTTGTCCCATTTCATGACCTATGCCGAACAAATTGAGGAGGCAAAATTGAGGAAGATGAAGAGTAATGAGGTAAAGAGGGCCAGTTCTGAGGGAAAGTTCCAAAGTCAAAAGGATGGTCAGTTCCATTAAGTCCAAGGGTCTTTTCATGCTTCTAATAGGGGGTTGCCAATGACTTCCCAAGGGCCCAAGGTGTTTGTTGTGTGGTTCCTAATAATGTGTGTTCAAAATATGGTAGTAGGCATGGGGGCCCATCTTTGAAAGACACTAATGCATGTTATGGATATGGGGAAGTCAGTAACAAAAGTATTGATTGCCCTCATAAATGTAACAAGGGTAAGGAGGTTCTTCCATAAGGTGCAAATGTGGTTCCTTTGGGGAGAAGAGGTCAACAAGGTGGTTCCCCAAGGCACAATTAGTTCTATGCACTCCAAGGGAGACAAGGGGTCGAAGAGGTTCCCGATGTTACCACCGGTATGTTAAAAGTCCTTGAATTTTATGTGTATGCATTGATTGATCTGGGTGCCACTCTTTCTTTTATTACCCTTTTTGTTGCCAAAAAGTTCCATATTGAGCCCGAATTGTTGTGTGAGTCTTATGAGGTGTCTACTCCTATTGGTTCATCTATTGTTGCTAAAAATGTTTATAGAAATTATCTTGTTTTCATTTTGGCAAAAAATATTGCCTTGTCAAGTTTGGAATAGTGGATTTTGATGTCATATTTGATGGAATGGTTGCATGCAAACTATGCCTCTATTGATTGTAAAGCCAATAGGGTCAAATTCTAATTCCTAAATGAACCCATCCTTGAGTGGGAGAGTCATGATGTAGTGGTCAATGATAGGTTCATATCTTGCATTAAAGCCCATAAGTTAATCTCTAAGGGGTGTATGTATCATGTCGTGAGGGTAAGGGATGTGGAGTCCAAGGTCCTTCCTATATAGCCGGTTTCGATTTGTAAATGAGTTCCTTGATGTCTTTCCAAATGGTCTTCCCGATGTTTCTCCCGAAAGGTAAATAGATTTTGGTATAGACCACTCTGTATCACTCAACCCATTTCTATTCCCCCTTACCCCATGGCCTCGACAGAGTTAAAAGAGTTGAAGGAACATTTGAGGGATTTGTTGGAGAAGCATTTCATTAGGCCTAGACAATCAACTTGGGGTGCACCAGTGTTATTTTGAAGAACAAAGATGGGTCCCTTAGATTGTGTATTGACTACCGACAATATAATAGGTTCACCATACAGAATAAGTATCCCCTTCCAATGATTAATGATTTGTGTGACCTATTGCAAGGGGATAGTACCTTCTCTATGATTGATCTTCAGTCTGGATATCATCATGTGAAGGTGAGGGAGTGTGCTATTCAAAAGACGACCTTCCTGACTAGGTATGGCCATTATGAATTTGTTCTCATATCTTTTGGGTTTACCAATGCACTGGCTATCTTCCTGGATCTTATGAATAAGGTCTTCAAACACTACCTTGATTCATCTGTTGTGGTCTTCATTGATGATATTTTGATCTATTCACATGCTAAGGAGAAGCATTTGGGTCATTTGAGGGTAATGCTACAAAGTCTGATGGAAAAGAATTGTATGCTAAATATGAGAAGTGTGAATTTTTGTTAAAGAAGATTGCCTTTCTAGTTCATGTAGTGTCGGTGGGTGATCTCAAAGTGGACCCCAAAAAGATGGATGTGATTAGAAAATGGCCTAGACCATTGACCCCATTGGACATTAAAAGCTTTTTGGGCATAGCGGGTTACTTCCAGAGGTTTGTGAATGGGTTATTCTCTATTGCTTCTCCTACGAATAAGTTAACTTAAAAGAAAGAAAAATGTATGTAGATCGATGAGTGTGAAAAGAGCTTCCAAGCATTGAAATATAAGCTTGTGTCCGCTCCTATATTGTTACTACCGGAAGGACTAGAAGGATTTGTTGTGTATTGTGATGCTTCTAGAGTTTGTTTGGGTTGTGTGTTGATGCAAAATAGTAACGTGATAGCCTATGCTTCTAGACAACTCAAACTGCATGAAAAGAATTATCCTCCTCATGACCTTGAGTTAGCCGTTGTTGTCTTTGCTTTCAAAATTTAGCATCACTATTTGTATGGGGTGCATATTGATGTGTTCATCGATCTTAAGAGTCTCCAAGATTTCTTCCCTCAAAAGGTCCTCAACTTGAGATGAAGAATGTGGTTACAACTTCTTAAGGACTATGACAGGAGTGTGTATTATCATCCAGGTAAGGCTAATGTGGTGGCAGATGCTTTGAGTAGGGTGTCCACGGTAGCCTAGCTCATGTTGAGGATAGTGGAAAAGAGGTGGCTAGGGAGGTGCATCAGTTGGCTAGATTGGGAGTTAGGTTTGAAGAGGTGGATAATGGGGCTGTTGTGGTAGTTGATGGCTCTAAATCTTCATTGGTTGAGGATGTGAAAGCTAAGCAAGATCTTGACCCCGCTTTGTTAGAATTGAAGGCATTGAGAAAAGATGGTAAGGTGGAGGTTTTCTCCTAAGGAGGAGATGGTGCCCTTAGATACCAGGGTAGGTTATGTGTGCCTTGTGTTGATAGATTGAGAGAAAAGATGCTTGAGGAGGCTCGTCGTTCTTCCAATTCTGTTCACCCCGGTTCTTCTAAGATGTATAGAGATTTGAGAGAGGTATTTTGGTGGGAAGGTATGATGAGGGACATTGCCAGATTTGTTTCTGGTTGTCATAGTTTCCAACAAGTCAAAGTCGAATATTAAAGGTTAGGTGGCTTAACCCAAGACATAGAGATTCCTACTTGGAAATGAGAGGAAAATACTATGGAATTTTTGTCTCAGTTGCCCAAGACTAGAAAGGTTTTGATTCCATTTGGGTTGTGAGTTATAGAATGATGAAATTTGCTCATTTTCTACCGATTAAAACCATATATGGGGCTGAATATTATGCTATGTTGTACATTCATGATTTTGTGAGGTTGCATGGTGTTCCTTTGTCCACTATATCGAATCATGGTGCTCAATTTACTTTACATTTTTTGAGGTCCTTTCAAAGAGGTCTTGGTACAAAAGTTAAACTTAATATGCCCTTTCACCTTCAAATGGATGGCGCAGTCGAAAGAACTACCAAAACACTCGAGGATATGCTTAGGGCTTGTGTATTAGAGTTTAAGTATAGTTGGGATGATTATCTTCCAATGATTGAGTTTTCCTATAACAATAGATATCATTCTACTATTTCTATGGCTCCTTTTGAAGCTCTATATGGTAGACGTTATAGATCACCGGTTGGGTGGTTTGAAGTGGGAGAAATTTCTTTGTTGGGTTTGGATCTGGTTATGGAGGCTATAGAGAAGGTAAGTTTAATTAGAGAAAGGTTGCAAACAGCCCAAAGTCGTCAAAAGTCATATGCCGATATTAGGAGAAGGGAGCTTGAATTCAAAGTTGGTGATTGGGTCTATTTGAAGGTGTCAACCATGAAGGGTGTAGTTTGTTTGGTAAGAAGGGTAAATTAAGTCCAAGATTTATGGGTCCTTATACAGTAATGAGGAGGATTGGTAAGGTGACTTATGAGTTGGAGTTGCCTAATGAAATGGATTTGGTTCATTTGGTGTTTCATGTATCTATTTCGATGAAGTGTATGGGTAATCTGAATGTTATTGTTCCATTGAATATTGTCGGTATATTTGAAGATAACTTGACTTATGAAGAAGTTCCGGTGGAAATCTTGGATAGGGGAGTGAAGAGGCTAAGGAACAAGGATGTTGCTTCCATTAAGGTCCTTTGGAGGAATCAACGAGTCAAAAGTGCTACATAGGAGCCCATAGCTGACATGCAAAAGTGATATCCCTACCTTTTCCATTCTACACAAGCCTAATGTACTAACTCCAAGTTCCCTATGTGATTTCAAGACTTATGATTCAGCCACTACGTCATTTGCATGCATTCATGTTTTATTCACAAGTTAATGGTGATTTTACACTTATATTGAGATTTTTAAAATAATGTTTAACTGTATTGTTGCATGCTTGTGTGGGTTGAAATTGTAATATTTACATCTCTCACATACCTTTCTTTGACATTAGGGGACGAATGTTCCCAAGGAGTAGGTATTTAAATGACCCCAAAAAAGAGTGCCCAAAAATGTGTCTTGGAAGTGCCCGGAATCGTAATTTCCTTGTATCTCAAAATCTGTGCATGATATAAAATATCTGGACTCATATTCTTTATCGAGGGGAAAAATTGAGTTGGAAATGGGTCTAACCCCGATTTTAGAGCAAATGAATCACAATTTCTATTTCTCAAAAATCGAATTGTAGTGAAATTTCTTCCCCCTGGAGCGACGCGCCAAAAGTGTGCCTCAGTGTATTTTTGTGCCAGTTATTTTAGTATGGTCCACGACTTTTGGGTCTTGATCCTAATTTTTTCCACGTGTAAAAATACCAATACTTATCCATATTTCACCGACATATCATCTAAGAAATTCCCCAATACTCTCTCTCAAACTCTTGTACTAATATTTCTCTCAAAATTCAGGTGTCCGAATCTCTTCCGGATCTTAAGGAATTCATCCATGCTTCAAGTGTCAATTCAAATCTTCATCAACAAATTCTCCAAAGCTAAGGTATGTGGGTTTCAACCATTAGGTCCTTTCATCCATGTAGCCCAAGGTTCCTTTCTACATAAATTGCATGTTTCTAAGTTGATTTACTTATGGGTATTACTTATTATGAATTAGACCATGAACTATTTTGGGGTTTCATGAAGTTGTGACTAGCATCTTTTGTGCTACGAATCTAAAATCTATTGTAGGATTTGATGATGGTTTTTGATGTATATTTCTTAAGAGTGTTACCAAATATTGATGGATGGTTTTACATTAATTATATTGCATAATTTCATCCCCAAATTGCATGGTTTTACACTAACACTACACACCGGTCAACTGTTTGATATAATGTCCGATTATGATTTCGTGAGGAATTGAAGGTCCAATGCATATCTTATGAGTTGAATGACATTATGATGATGTAAGGAATATGTGTATATGATATTATCTTATATCGTGTTGGGAATTAACCATGCCCCAGTCAGGGGGTTGTGGCCCTGGGTAACCATGTCGAGGGGTTTGTACCTTAATAACCACATCGAGGGGTTTGTACCTTGATAAAGGATTTAAGGGGTTGGTACCTCAATTACCATGGGTGGTAGGGTGAGATGATCCACTAACCAATCAAGGGGTTTGTATCTTGATAACCGAGTTGAGGGGTTGGTGCCTCAATCACCATTGCTGGTAGGGTGCGTGATCCACCAACCAATTGAGGGGTTGCTACCTCAATAGACTATAAATTCTATAATGATGGTCTCTTTTTATACATGTATTATGTTATATATAAGCATGATTTACTTCAAGCATCGTCCATACGTGCCATATTGTTATATGCTACTCACTGCCTATGCTTATACATTTCAATTATGTTGCTTATCACTTGTTGCATTTCATCATACAAAATTAGTACATTCAAATGTACTAACGCATACTCTATGGCTACATGATGTCACCATGTAGGAACCAGAGCCCCACTTGAGCATCTTCTTCCATGTGGCTAGTACAATTTCTCTCAAGCTTGTTAGTAAGTACTCTATTCCTGGGACAATGACTATGATCTCATGCTATGTACTAAGACTATCTTCCTTTTATGTATATATTGACTATGAGGGTGAGCGCGGTTTCTTGTCTTGTCCCTTGCTCCTATATAAGTTTTAGAGGTGTTTTTGGACAAGTTATATATTGAGCCTTGACTCTCTTGTTTTGATGTTTATGTTATGAAAGTTTCACTTTAGTCCCTTTGCCCTTATTTCTAATCTAATTATGTTGTTTAATTGCTTTCATGACCAATAATGTGTAATGATATGTTAAGAGCCTTGTTTGGGGTCCCTTCGGGTTCCCCATTTGCCATGTCACGTCTAGATCCTAGGCTTGGGTCATGACAGTGTCAGAAACTACATAGCATACTATAGCCACGACTAGCCCATAGGCCTCCACAGGAACCACCTCTCTCTGTACTATGACCTCTTCTAGCACCACCCTTCATGCCCTAAGAGGTGGCTCTGGTTGTTTCCTACGGTCCTAAAGTCTTCGTAAGAAACACCCGATGTGGACAATAATTGCTGAGGTTCACAACCTTATCATAAACATAAAAAGCCTGAGGTCTTGCTGTTGAGATGATTGTGCGGAGGAACCACCAGTCCTGGGTGCGCTACCCACCTGAGTAGATCTAGATATATCAAGACTATCAGATACTGGAAGAGTTGCTTGAACTGTCTGGCCTTGATGGCTTTACTTTTGCATCTCTCAGTCCTACGATTGGTTCCCACTAAACTATCTATGTTGACAAAACATCGTCCAACCACCCTATCTATCCTGTCTGATATACTCTATCATACGAGTGTGATCTACAATGCTCGCGAAAGTACCTCTAGCTAACATTATGGAAGTTGTAGCCTCTTGAAGATACCCTGCCAAGCCCTTGGTCAAATATCGAATCCTCTCAAACTCAGTAGGAATGCTAGATAAGGAATATCTAGATAAGGCTTGAAATCTAGCCTGGAAATCATCAAAAGACATAGATCCCTGTTGTAGCCTATTTAAAATCATCTCGGCAACTACCTTAGAGGCTGTAGGGCATGAATCTCTCCAAAAATATTTCAGTAAAGTTTCCTATGGTCCTAGTGGATGATCCTATAGGTCGACGAGTTACCACTGACCTCCACCACAATTATGAACTGATATGAAGTGTAGGCAACCAATGGGGCTTAAGAATAGCCAAGTAACACAACTAGTCTTGCCACTTTGACAGAAAATTATAAGCTCAATCTCTAGGAGTGCCATCAAAACATGGTGGAGACAACTATATAAACCTCTAAAAACTCTTCTACTCCGCAATACACATGACAGGGCTGGTAGAAGATGGTGGCACTATAAATAAGGAAGGTGAAACGATGGAGCCACAACCAAACTCTGAAGTTGAGTACACGTACTTCATCTAGATATTTGAAGTGGAGCAATCATTGTTGCAGGAGGGTCCACTGGAGCTGAAGATGGAGCAATGATGTGCTATCAAAATACAATACTTTTGATTCCTAAACATTTGATTTTATGTGTTCCCACTGTGACATTTATGTTTTTTTATAAGGTTTTGTGTCTAGTTTTGTAGTAAAACAGGTTGGCATGACATTGGGGCAAAATTACAGAGTTTTATAGTTTTTGGTAATTAACAAGACCCTCTACGAGTGGTAGAGAATTGTATGGGTCGTAGAGATAGTTTCATGACAAATTCCAGTAAAGGGTAAGATCTGATGTTCAAGTCCGTGAGACCTCTGTATGAGTTGTAGAGCATTCTACGAGTCATACAGATAGGTTTCTTGAAGAATTCTAGAGAATGATGAGTTTAAGCAGTTGAAGCCTACAAGTCTAAAGTACGAGTTGTAAAACAGTTTATGAGTTGTGAAGATGGTTCATAGAAGAGAAGTCCAAGATCTCAAGAGTTGAATATAAGACCTCGATTATGACTCGTAGAAGACACTACGAGTCATAAATACCTTTCGTTGAGTCCGCCGACCAATTTTTTCTATTTTTTTAGGACTTAATTGGAATTACTATAAATAGTGTATTTAGGTTATTTTTCAGTATAATATAGTGGAGAACGTCATTAGGATGTACTTTTAGGATTTTTTCCTTAGAGATCTAAGTACTTGGAGGAGAATATACTCGTGAATTAATTCGATCTTCAAGCTTGTGATGCTCAATCAACTTTTGATTATCTTGATTCCCAATTCAACTGGGTATGTGTTTAATTATGTTTTCTCAATTTATAATTTCTTCATCTATCCATAGCATGAGTACCTAAATCCACAACTAGGGTATATAACAAAGTAGACCCAGATATTTTGCAATTCTTTAATTGGGTATATACATGTATTAATCAATTCTCTTCGTTTTGCTTGTTCTCAAATGGTGACCAACGTTAGAACCCGCCTGGTGTTACTTTATCGATCAAGGTAGTAATGAATAGGAAAAGAGATTGATTAACAAGATTCGATAATGTGTTCTCATCTAATCAATCAAACTAGGCCAATGAGAGGGTGACTGGGACTTATAGGTAATGATTAGTATTACACACTATGGAAATTGGCGAAGTCACATAGTGAAATTCACCTCTTACCTGAACCAAACGATTTGGCAAACTTAAATTATCATCCTGCATACTATACACTGGATATAAATTGGTTTATCGGGGGATACTAAGTTAGGGAATCATGGGGAATAAAATACCCTAATTGGTCAAGATTATTGATTGTCTCTTATGATAGTTAGTTTAGTTTACCTTCTTATTGAATGTTGCAACCCTCCCTTTCGGGGAATTGAGTTGGTTAATTACTTGAATTTCATATCGATGAATTTTCTTTGATTCCACTTATTCCCTTCATTAGGATTTAAATCTTGACAACAACTGCTTTATCCTTTAAATAGAGGTGTAGCTTGGGTGACATCAAAGATTTTGGCACTATTGCCGGGGGAATACGACTAGATTTAAGTCGATTCATTAAGTAATTTGATTGTTAATCCTTAGTTCCCTTTATTTTACTTTTGTTCTTGTTTTTGTTTTAGTTTCTCTGTATAGCATATTAGTAGTGTATGCCCAACACTGAGAGTCAAGGAAATCCCTTAACTCTACTTGCTCCAGAGATCGAGCGAGTTACTAGAAGAATAGCCCAAGAAAATGCTGACAACGCGGCCAATACAACTTTGAACCGAAATTATATGGATGTGACCTAGGCTATTGTGTTTCCAACATTACCAGCTATCACAAAGTTCACAATCTCTAGTGTCAGATGCTGCAAAACTGTGGGCTACTTGCGGGCTTGCTATTTGAGGATCCACATAGCCACTTGCACAATGTGACATTTGTTTGTAAGAGTGTGACTGGGACAAAAAATATGTCTATGGATGTTGTGGGACTTCGTGTTTTCCCATTCTCCCTTATGGGCAATGCTGCATTATGGCTATCTGAACTCCTATAGAGTTCAATCACTTGCTAGGTAGATTTGCAGAAGGCCTTTTCAGAAAGATACTTCCCTAGGTTGAAAAAGCTCAAGTTGAAGGACCAGATCAACAACTTTGAGAAACTTCGTTGTTATTCGATAAGCTACAATGTGGGAGCAGTTTACTAAATGTCTAAGGAGTGTCCCCGACCATGAGATAATTGATGATACTTGGTAGATATCTTCTACCGTGCCCTTGATGAGAACAGTCAGGCTTTTGCTGACACTATTATGGGAGGCATATTTCTAGATCAACCATTTGTATGGATTGTGGAGCGTATGGAGCAAGTGGACAAGATGAATCATGCATGGGGTAGCAGGATAGAGCTTCAATGAAGGGTTTATGTGTTGTTAATGTGGCTTCAAAGAAAGCCAAAATTACTGAAGAGATCATGCAACAACTTGCTCAAATTTGCATCGACATGGAGGTGATAATGAAATAGAAAAAAAAAAGAGTAAATGTGATGGTTCATCAACCTCCATGTGCACCCAAGTAGGAGGAGCCATATCAAGAGGAGGATGCATGTTTTGTTACGGATCAGACAGGGGGTCTTGGACTAATGCCCAAGGATCCAATCAGGAATATCAAAACCAAGGTCAAGGAAACCAAGATTGGAACTATGGTAGAGATGTAGCTTTCGAATACAATTGTGGTTGTTATTTTTGTCATGACCCAAACCTAGGGCCTAGACATGACCGAAGAATGAGGGGCCCAAAGGAACCCCAAATAAGCCTCATATCATATCATTACACATCCTTGGTCGCGGAAGCAATTAAAAATGACACTAAGAGATAAGCATAAACAAGGGAACTAGACTAAGGGTAAACTTCCACATCATAACATCAAGGACAATAGAGTCAAGGCTCATAGCATAGATAACTAATATGTATAACAACACCTCTACTACATAGATAAGAGCAGGGGCCACGACAAGAAACCAAAGAAAGATAGTCTTCGTACATAGCATTGATCATAAGCAACGTCCCCCAAAATGGAGGACTCACCAACAAGCTTGAGTGACAATTATACTAGCCACGTGAAGGATGATCAAGCGGTGCACCGGTACCTATATGGTGACATCATGTTGGCATAGAATATATGTTAGTTTGTTTTTATGTACTATGTACTATGTAATGCCACAAGTAAAAGTAAACAATCAAAATGCATAAGCATAGACGATGGGTACATATAGCAATATGGCATGCATAGAAGACGCTCATAGTGAATTATGCTTATATAGATCATAAAATAAGTGTAAGAAGTTACCATTCTTAGTGCAGTCCAAGGCCTACCACATTCTTTAAGACGCACATGAGGTACAAAACCCTTCATAAGGTTGATGGAGTACAAACCGCCCAATAAGGTTGATTGAGTACAAAGCCCCAATCAAGGTTGATGTGTACAAACCCCCAACAAGGTTACCCGGGCCTATCACCCCCTGAGATAGGAAATCGAGGTACCAACACATCAACAAGGTTAATCGAGCCTACAACCCCCTGAGCTAGGCCTGGTCATCCCAACACTATAAAGATATACCATAGATACACTCCTTTCATCATCTTATACATACATTCTTTTTCATCATCATTCCATCATCATTTCATCATCATATAGTCATTCAACTCATAAGACATGTATTGTAACTTCAATTCCTTAAAAAACCATAACTGGACAATTTATCAAACACTCAGAGGGTGTGTAGTGCTAGTGTAAAACCATGCAATTCAAGAGTGTTACCATGCTAGAAAATCTAATGTTAAACCATCAATAGATTCTTTGTAACACCCTCAAGTAATATACATCAAAACCCTTCATCAAATCTCACATTAGATCTTAGATTCATAGCCTAAAACATAGTAAAGCAGTCACAATTTCATAAACCCCAACATAGTATGCAATAATTTTCACAATAAAATAGACCCATGAGTAAATCAACTTTAGATCATACAATTTTAAGAAAAGGAAGCTTAGGCGTCATGGGTGAAACGAACCCATGAAAGAAGCCCACATAACTTAGCTTTGGAGATGAACTTGATGAAGATTGAAGATAGAGACTTGAATCTTGAATGAAAACCTTAAAATCCGGATGAGGTTTGAGACTTTAATTTAGTAGTAGAATATTTGGCTAAGTGTTTGAATGAGTATTGAGAAATGTTCAGAATAATATAGGGTGAAAATGGCTAAGTATAGGTTTTTTCACATTTGAGGACACCTAGGCCCAAGACCCAAAAGTCTTGGACCGCACAAAAATTAACTAGGTAGAAGATATATAGGTTTGTATCGCATGCTTATCACAAAAATAGGATTTCTTCATCTACGTGCCCCAGCCGCGTCGAGCAAACCTCACTAGAATTTGCATTTTTGAAAAATTGAAATTGCTAACCTTTTGCTCATAAATCGGGGTTAGACCCATTTCTCACTCAATTTGATCCCCTGAACAGAAATATGAAGTCAGATTTTTGATATCGTGCACGAATTTTGAAATATGCATAAATTACAATTGCAGGCACTTTCGAGGCACATTTTCGATCACATTTTGGAGTCGTTTCAATATCTCCCCCTCGGGAACATTCATACCCAAATGTCAAAGACACGTACATAAGAGATGTACACATGACAAATTTCAGCCCACGTAAGAATGCAACAATGCACTTAAACATCATTTCAAAAATCTTATCATAAGTGTAAAATTATCATGAACTTGTCAATTTAAACATGAATGTATGCAATGACATGAGGGCTGAAATTAAGAATTGAGATCATGTAAGGGACTTAGATCAATGCCTTAGGGTTGAGTGGAGTAGAAAAGGTAACGATATCGCTTTTGCTTGTCCGCTTAGGCATCCCAAGTAGCATTTTCAGCTAGTTGATTCCTCCAAAGGACCTTAACAGAAGCTACCTCTTTGTTTCTCATCTCATAACTTGCCTATCAAATATCTAAACTGAAACCTCTTCATAGGTCAAATTATCTCCAACAACTCCAACAACATCAAGAGGTACAATAGAATTTGGATCGCCCGTACATTTCCTCAACATAGACACATGAAACACCGGATGAACAAAATCCATTCCTCTAGGCAATTTCAACTCATAAGCTACCTTGCCAACCCTTCTCATAACGCTATGAGGATCCACATATCTCGGGCTCAACATTCCCTTCTTACCAAATAGACCACACCCTTCGTGGGTGATACCTTCAAATAAACCCAATCATCAACTTTTAATTCAAGCGCCCTTCTCCTCACATTGGCATAAGACTTTTGATGACTTTGGGTCGTCTTAAACCTTTTTCTAATCATCCTAACCTTCTCAAGAGCCTCCATAAGCAGATCTTGTCCTAACATGACTACCCACAAACCTCAAACTACCCCACCGATGATCTACAATGCCTACCATAGAAAGCTTCTAAAGGAGACATACCGATGCTAGAATGATAGCTATTGTTGTAGGAAAACTCAATCAATAGGATATGATCATCCCAACTACCTTTCATATCCAATACACAATCCCTAAGCATATCTTCAAGGGTTTGGATGGTCCTTTTGACTTAGCCATCCCTTTGATGGTGGAAGGCCATACTAAGCTTAACCTTTGTACCAAGACCCCTTAGGAAAAACCCCCAAATACGTGAAGTAAATGGAGCTCCACGATCCGATATGATGGATAAAGGAACCCCATGCAATCTAACCAAGTCATGGATGTATAACCTTGCATAATCTTCAGCCCCACATGTGGTCTCAATTGGTAGAAAATGAGTCGATTTCTTCACCCTATCGACCATGACCTAAATGGAATCAAAACCCTTCCTAGTCTTAGGCAACCCAACTACAAAGTCCATATTAATCTCTTCCCACTTTCAAGTAGGAACCTCTATGTCTTGGGTTAGGCCACCTGGTCTTTGATGTTCGGCTTTGACTTCTTTACAGCTATGGTAACTGGACAAAAATTTTGCAAATATCTTTCTTTATACCTCCCCACCAATACACTTCTCTCAAATCACTACACATTTTGGTAGACCCGGGGTGAATAGAATAAGATGAATTTGGGCCTCATCAACGATCTTTTCTACCAAACCATCAATACAAGGTACACACAACCTACCTTGGTAACTAAGGGTACCATCTCCCCCCACCCTCGGGAGAAAACCTCCACCTTGCCCTCTCTCACCAAGGCCTTGAATTCTTACAAGGAGGGATCAAGATCTCGTTTTGCTACCACCTCATCAACCAAAGAAGTCTTAAAACAATCCACAACAACAACATCACCATCACCAACCTCCTCCAACCTAACCCCCAATCAAGCCAACTGACGCACCTCCCTAGCCATCCCCTTATCACTACCATCAACATGAGCTAAACTACCCATAGACACACTACTCAAAGCATTCGCCACCACATTAGCCTTACCCGAATGATAATGCACACTCATATCGTAGTCCTTAAGGAGTTCTAACCATCTTCTTTGCCTCAAGTTAAGATCTTTTTGAGTGAAGACATATTTGAGGCTCTTATGATTGGTGAAAACATTAACATGCACCCCATACAAGTAATGACACCAAATATTTAATGCAAATGTCACAGCAGCTAGTTCAAGATCATTGGTAGGATATTTTCTTTCATGCACCTTGAATTGCCTAGAAGAATAGACTACCACCTTAACATTTTGCATTAGAACACAACCCAAACCAACCCTAGAAGCATCAAAATATACAACAAATCCCTCTAGCTCTTCTGATAGTGACAAAATAGGATCAGACACAAGCTTATCCTTCAATGTTTGGAAGCTCCTCTCACATTCATCGTTTCACACAAACTTGTCCTTCTTTTGAGTCAATTTAGTCATGGGAGAAGCAATAGAAGAAAACTCATTCACAAATCTCTGGTAATAACCTGCTAATCCCAAGAAGTTCCTAATATCCGATGGGTTTAATGGTCTAGGCCACTTTGAAATCATTTCCATCTTTTAAGGATCCACCTTAATTCCATCACCTGACACCACATGCCCTAGGAAAGCAACCTTCTTCAACCTAAATTCATACTTCTCATATTTAGCATACAATTTCTCCTCCCTTAACCTCTACAACACTACCCTCGAATAAGCCCTATGCTCCTCCTCACCATGAAAATAGATTAAAATATCATCCATGAATACCATAACAAAAGAATCAAGGTAGGGTTTGAAGACCCTATTCATAAGGTCCATGAAGATGGCTGGTGCAGTAGTCAACCAAAAAGATATCACAACAAACTCATAATGCCCATACCTAGTCCGGAAGGCCATCTTGGAAATATCACACTCCCTCACTTTCACTTGATGGCACCCATAACGAAGTTCAGCCATAAAGAAATGGCTTGCCCCTTGCAATTGGTCAAACAAATCATTAATCCTTGGAAGAAGATACTTATTCTTGATGGCGACCCTATTAAGTTACTGGTAGTTAATACACATCCTAAGGGGCCTATCCTTCTTTTTCACAAACAACATCGGTGCTCCCCAAGGTTATTCGCTAGGCCTAACAAATCCCTTCTCCAATAAGTCCCTCAATTGTTCCTTCAACTCCTTCAACTCC
The DNA here is from genome assembly GCA_011800125.2 of Solanum clarkiae. Classification (NCBI taxonomy): domain Eukaryota; kingdom Viridiplantae; phylum Streptophyta; class Magnoliopsida; order Solanales; family Solanaceae; genus Solanum; species Solanum clarkiae. Next base: position 17,906 of record JAABOM020066269.1, on the reverse strand, counting down.
GCCAGTGCCATATGGTAAGATGGAATAGAAATTGGTTGAGTATCGGGAAGATCTATACCAAAATCTACCTTTCAGGAGGAAATTTAGGAAGGCCATTTAGAAAGACATCAAGGAACTCATTTACAATCAAAACCGACTCTATGGGAAGGACTTTGGGCTCCACATCCCTAACCCTCACAAGATGGTAAAGATACCCCTTAAACATCAACTTACGGGGTTTAATGCAAGAGATGAACCTACCCTTGATGACCATATCACAACTCTCCCACTCAAGGATGGGTTCATTTAGGAATTGGAACTTGATCATATGGTTTTTTAATCAATAAAAGCATAATATGCATGCAACCAATCTATCCTAAGAGTAACATCAAAATCAACTATGTCCAACTCAATAAGATTACAAGGCAATATTTTATGCACGATGCAAATGGGACAATTTCTACAGACTCCCTTAGCAACAATAGATGCACCAATGGGAGTAGACATCTCATATGACTCACATGACAATTCGGGCTCAACACGGAACTTTTTGGCAACAAAGGAGGTAATAGAAGAAAGAGTCGCACCTAGATCAATCAGTGCATACACATCAAAGTCAAAGATTTTCAACATACCAATAACAACATTGGGGACCTCATCAACCCATTTCCATCCATGCAAAGCATAAAACCAATTGTGCCTTGGGGCACCATCTTGTCCGCCACCTCTTACCAAAGGAACTACATTAGCACCTTCTGGGCGAACCTTGTTATCCTTGTTACGATTTCGAGGGAAATCTATTGCCTTATGCCCCCTTTCCCCACAACCATCATGAGCATCTGTATTCCTCAAGTATAGTCCACCATGACCCTTACCATACCTCGGACACACATCAATAGGACCTACACCACTAACACCTTGGGACCTTGGAAAATCATTTGCAACCCTCTTATTCAATGCATGAGTAGACCTTTAACCTTGATGGAACCGGCCGCCCTTTAGGAACTTACCCTCAAAACTGGCAATCTTGGCCTCATGACCCCTTCTCTTCCTTAATTTCTCCTCTTCCATTTGTTTAGTATAGGTCATAAAATGTGAAAAGTCCATGTCAGTAATCAACATGGCAGACTAGCATTCTTCACTCACTAAGTCAGACACACGCATCATGAACTTGTTCATTTTCTACCTTGAGTCGGCAACCAAGTGAGCAGCAAACTTTGAAAGATGGGTGAACATGAAGGCATACACCCTCACACTCATAGACCCTTGTCTTCATATATTCCACCAATTTGGCTTCCCTAATCTCAAGAAGGAAAATCAATTATGAAAGGCCGCCTTGAACTCTTCCCATAGAACCACATTATTGACTCCCTTTTCGAACTTCCATTGAGTTGGTAGGTCGCAACCCCGCCTTATCCTCTGGCCTTAACCCATGATAGACAAAATCTTATAGACCTCATCAATGAACTTTTGAGGGTCCTCACTTATCTTCAACCCTTGGAATTTCGGGAGATTCATCCTTATGAAATCCTTCTTGGGCCCCTTGGGTTGCTTGATTAGCCACCACTTGTGCAAGCAAAGCGAGAGCATCCCGAAGATCTCCATTAGTAGGTTTATCATCGGGTGTGCGGGCTCTTCTCCATCTTGTGTTAGGCATAATCTAGCATAGCAAAGGACAACCGTTAAGGGGGAAAATACCTTATGTTAACTCCTATAGAACGACATAGAGTAAGAAGAAAGGTAACATTTCCTAAATGCCTCATAGCCTCTAGCTCATAGTTATTGTACATAACACAATCATGAACAAGACTCTAATAAACGCGGTGTGTTGGACTCTGAGGATCTAACAACGTAGTGATCTGACAACATCTTTGTCACGACCCAAGCCAAGGTCCTAGACATAATCGATGAATGGGGGGCCCAAAGGAACCCCAAACAAGGCTCATAGCGTATCATTACACATCCTTGGTGACGAAAGTAATTATTAAAGATGAAACCTAAGAGATAAGCATAAACAAGTGAACTGGGACTAAGGGTAAACTTCCATACCATAACATCAAGGACAATAGAGTCAAGGCTCATAGAATAGATACATAATATGTCCAACAAAACTTCTACTACATTGATAAGAGTGGGAGTCAAGACAAGAAACCGGCCTCAGCCACATTTTCAATGTATAAACAAAAGAAAGATAGTCTTAGTACATAGCAAGAGATTATACGTAAAGTCCCCGAAATGGAGGAATCACCAACAAGCTTGAGTGACAATCGTACTAGCCATGTGGAGAGGAGGAGGATCAAGTGGTGCACCGATACCTACATGGTGATGTCATGTAGGCATAGAGTATGAGTTAGTATGTTTCAATATACTAAGTATGTTGGGTTCAATGCAACAAGTGATAGTAACACAATCGAAATGCATAAGCATAGAAAATGGGTACATATAGCAATATGCCATGCACATAAGATGCTTGTAGTGAATAATACTTACGTAGATCGTAAAATGAGTGTAAGGAGTGACCATTCATAGTGAAATCCAAGGCCTACCACCTCCTTGGAGAGGCGCATGAGAAACAAACCCCTTTATGAGGTTGATGGAGTACAAACCCCCCAACAAGGTTGATTGAGTACAAACCCCCCAACAATGTTTATTGGTATAAGCCTCTAACAAGGTTGCACAGGCTTAACAATCCCCGATCTAAGCGATCAAGGTACCAACCTCTTAATAAGGTTACCCGGGCCTACAACAGCCAGAGTTAAGCTTGGTCATCCCCAACACTGTAGAGATAATATCATATATACACACCTTTCATCATCATATACATACATTATTTTCATCATCCTTTCATCATCATTCCATCATTATTTTATCATCATATAGTTATTCAACTCATAAGACATGCACTCGACCTTCAATTTCTTAAGAAAATATAATCAGACCTTTTATAAAACAGTTAGAGGGTGTGTAGTGCTTGTGTAAGACCATGCAATTTAAGAGTGTTATCATGCTAGAAAATCCAATTTAAAACAATCAGTAGATTCTTGATAACACCATCAAGTAATATACATCCAAATCCTTCATCAAATCTCACATTAGATCTTAGATTCATAACCCAAAACATAGTAAAACAGTCATAATTTCATAAACCCTAATATAGTGTGCAGTGATTTTCATAATCAATAGGACTCATGAGTAAATCAATGTTAAATCATGCAATTAGTAAGAAAAGGAAACTTGGACATCATAGGTGAAAGCAACCCATGAAAGAACCCCACATACCTTAGTTTTGGAGATGAAATTGAGGAAAATTAGAGATGGAGACTTGAAGCTTGAATGAAAACCTTAAGATCTGGATGAGGTTCGGAATTTTAATTTGGGAGTAGAACATTTGGCTACGTGTTTGAATGAATATTGGGAAATATTTAGAATGATATAAGCGTAAAAAGGGGCTAAGTAAAGGTATTTTCACGTATGGGGACACTTAGGACCAACACCCAAAAATCTTGGGCTGCACAAGAATTAACTGGGCAGGAAATATACAGGTCTGCGTCACAAGCCTATCACGAAAAAAGGATTTCATCATCCGCGTGCCCCAGTCGCATCGCAGCAGAGGTGTGCAAACCTCACTAGAATTTGCATTTTTGGAAAATCGAAATTGCTAATCATTTGCTCTTAAATAGGGGTTAGGCCTATTTTTCACTCAATTTGACCCCTTGAACAAGAATGTAAAGTCGGACTTTTGATATCATGCACGAATTTTTAGATATGCAAAAATTACTATTTTGAGCACTTCCGAGACACCTTTTCGAGCACTTTTTGGGGTCGTTACAATATGATAGAAACAAGGTTCTAGATTCAAATTGGGATAGAAGAGATTCTTTCAAAAATGGTCCATGTGTGCCACCATATAACCGAGACATAGGTGCAAGCAATTCTAGAATTGAATAGATGCTTGATTGCTTGTTGAAGAAGGCGGAGAAATAATACTAAACTCTTAAGAGCATGAAATTTGATATTTCAAGTATTAATCAAAAGATAGAGTCTCATTTTGTGGCTATTAAATAGCTTGATCAATAATTTGGTCTAGTGTTAACTCAGTTGAATTAGCGTTAGAATGGTACATTGCCTAGCAATACACTGCAAAATCCTAAGAATGAGGGGCAATGTATGACAGTTACTATTAGAGGTAGAAAGAGCACCATTGATCCTCCTATGCTGGTTAAGGTAGAATATGTTCGTGAGAAGAAAGTTACAAATAAGGATATGGTTGAAGGAGATGATTGTGTCAGAAATGGGGTAAGTGAAGTAGCTAAAGAGCCACAGAAGTACAAATCCATCTCAAGGACACCTCCTCCTTTCCGTCAAGGACTTAAAAAGAGAGAGGAGGAAGGCAAGTTAAGGCATTTTCTCTCCATGCTTAAGGAACTATCCATCAACATCCCTTTTATTGAAGCTTTAGAAAAAATGCCGAGCTATGCAAAGTATAAGAAAGATTTGGTTACCAAAAGGCACACTGTGAGTCAAGAGCTTTAACATTTCAATGCTATCACTACTAAGTCCTTGGTTCAAAATCATGAAGACCCAAGTGCTTTCACTACACCTTGCACTATAGGAGATATGGAGTTCACAAAAGCGTTATGTGATTTAAGTACCAATATCAATTTGATGCCTCTTGCGGTATACAAGAAGCTTGGATTGGGATCCCCTATCCCTACTAAAATGCAGTTGTTAATGGCATATAGAATGGTGAAGAAGCCTGTGGGGATATTCTATGATGTCAGCTAAAGATGGAAAAATCATATTCCTTGCAGACTTTGTGATTCTACACTGTGTGTTTGGTTTTGAAGTTCCAACCATCTTGGGAAGATCATTCCTAGCCACAAGACAAGATCTAGTAGATATAGAAGTTGGTCAACTAAGGTTTAGATTAAATGATGAAGAAGTTGTCTTCGATATCCATCGGTCCATGAAGCATCCAGATGTACTTAAGAGTGATATTTGGGCAATTGGTGAAACCTGGTAACCAATCTGTCTAAGTTGTACTGCAACAATAAATCAGGTGCTACTTGGGAGGAAACCCAAGGTTTTTTGATGTTATCGTATAGTCATAGGTTTATTTTTAGCTTTTGGATTCATAGTTAGTTGTTTTGGTTTGTTTTTGTTTTAGTATATAACAATGGGTTGGTTGCTTTTTGGGTAATTGTGTATTTTATGAAGAGTATGCAGGTGCAGGACTATGTCAGCAAATTGACTGAGAAAAGCATCAGGTTAAATTTCTATTACTGGGCTTACGAGTCGCATTGCACTTTATGACTTGCAACCCATCTCGTAGAAATTTCCAGTGAGCGGGAAAATTATGCACTCTAATCTATAAGCCAAATTAATGACTCGTAGATCAAACAACAAGTCGTGACTGGGCTTTATGGATCACAGGTACGTTTCTAAATTTTTTCTAAGTGTTGAGGGTTCTATAAGACCATAACCAACGATTTGTAGATCCACCTACAACTCATTATCGGGGTCTCATGGGCCCAATAATTTTTACTGTCAACCCAGTAAAGGTATCAAAGTGGGGTCAAATTATTTCGACCAACTTTTAACCAAATTGACAAAAATTTCCTAAAATTTCCTCGTTCCCTCAAATTTCTGGTCAAATTTAGGCAATTGTGACCTCTTTTCGGCAAGATTTTTGGCACTTAGGGTTTTGTATTTAATCATCTTCTCTCATTTTGTTCTTCAAGTTAGTCTTCACTTGTAGTAAGTTCTTGATTTAATTTTTATCATTAGATTGCCTTGTTAGTCATTGATTGAGTTGATGACTATGATAGGTGTAATGTTTACTCATGAAAATCTTGTTGAATGTGAATTGTGAATGTAAAATTAGAGTTGCCCTTGATTGAATTTATTGTTTATGCCTGGAATTGGGTGTTATAGCCTTGAGATTGTTAATTGTTGTTACTATGAAATCATCAACCATGTTTGATGGAATGATATTGAGCAGTTTGTGTTTGTGAAAAGGTGATTGATGACATAGGAGCATGATTTGGTTAGAATCATATGCGAATGGTTGGAACATTAGGTTATTCCATGCTTAGTCCTTTTCGATGGGGTGAATATACGTTGAAATCATGCTTAGAGATCTAGGTTTATAAGTGGAATCATGTGAGTGCGTGTGTTCTTGCTTCGATGCTACTAAAATCAGTGTCTGAAATATTTTTTGTGGTCCATGTGATGGACTTAGAACCCAAGATTTTTGGTTCATGAGTGTCTTTTACGACTCGTAGAATAATCTACTACTCATAAATATCCCTTGTGGGAGATTCTAGAAACTTTATGTTTTGAGTATTCATCAAACAAGACCTTCTACGAGTCATAGATCACTTTACAACTCGTAGATAGATCTCGTACTAATAAATCTCTGGAACTTGCTACGACAACAGTCTATGACTCATAAACTTCTTTATGAGTCCTATGTAGGACTTATAGACTATTCTAGTATCCAAAATTGTTCAGAACATCTATTCTACGAGAGCACTTTACGACTCATAGTGCTCACTACGACTCGTAAAGGGGCTTTCGTAGTACCCTTATGCAATTGATTCAGATTACTTTTTGCGTTTTATTTCTTGATTCTTGGGGCTGATTATGGTGTGTTTATTTCTGTGTTTTAGGTACTATGACCCCAAAAGGAAATCGCTCAAAGATCGAGGACTTTAGGAGAAAGCTTAGGGATGAATCTACAAATGATGAGCCTTCGGGCACTGAGCAGACCCATCAGCTAAGTGGGACACTAGAGATCCTCGATGTATCACTAGATCCTGAGGCTGAGATACCACAGACTAGAACAGCCGTAGCCAGAGCTGGGCGTACTCTGGCTTAGGTTTATACTCCTTCCCAATCTGACAAGGAATGTAATGATGAGTCTGGGAGCAGCATGCCCCAAATGACATGATCAACAGAGAAGTCTAGTTTTGAGGAGTGTTTCGAGGATAGAGGAGATGTTAAATCCCCAGTTGCACAATCTTATTCATCATCACCTGATTCCTATGCCTACCGGTAGTGCATCGAGGGTATGGAGGCTATATTCTTGGAGGATATAAATCCCATGAAACACCCCTCATGTGCTTTGTAAATGCCACATAATCGTAATTTTCATGTATCACAAAATTCGTGCGTGATTTTGAAAATACGTTTTCACATTCTCGATTAAGGGAAAAATTGAGTGGCGAATTGGTATAACTCAGATTTTGGAAGACTCGTAGCGAAAAATAATTTTTGCTAATTTTATGATTTCTTGTGGCTATCTGTGCCTAGTGAACGATGCAGATAGGGCGTGCTACTGTGTATTTTGAATTTTGCGTGGCACTTAGGGCGCAGGATAGTATAACATTTTCCCATGTTTTCTTATTTCTCCCAAGGACATTGGGGTCATAGCCTCATGCCCACCTAAACATGAAATCTTCCATAGTTCTTCTGCCTAATCTTTAGTACCACTTTTGAGATTGAATCTTTAGAAGCATGTGATCCATTTTTTGACTCTATAGCTCATAAAACCCTTTATAATACTTCTCTAAGACTCTATCAATTATCGCATTCAAATCTATGGATTCTAAGCTCAATTTTGGAACTCACGGACTCATTTGAAGCTCTAAATCTACTTCAAGTTCATTTTAAGGAATTCAATATTTAAGGTATGTGGGTCTTCATCCATAGGTCTTTTCACCTATGGAGCCCAACCTTCTCTTTTTTATGAAACTGCATGTTTTCAAGTCATATTGCTATGGGTACCTCTTATTATTAAATATGAACATAAATCATGTTGGGGTTTTATCACGTATTGATTGATTATGTATGAAGGTCTATTTCAAGTATATTCCATGAATTGATTTTGTCTTATGAGACTATGCATGTTTTGAGATACGAAACCATGAATTATTATGAGCTTTTCTGATGAATTTCAAGGTACCCTACATAAGGGTTTACTACCGTATTGGTGGGTTGGTTTGCATTGAGTTTTCTCATCTTGTTTTACTCTTCAATTACATGATTTTGAACAAGTATCATAAACCCACCATGTGTGTGAAAAAAATCATTACAAAAATTCTCAAGTTATTGATGATCTATTACATGATTTACAAGCTATGTGACTTCATGATGATTAAGGGGGCTTTCAAGCATGTATTGATAAAAAGTATCCATGATGTTGCAAGTAACAATTTTATCCCTATTTCAAGATTTTGCCCCCTACTGAGCCAATAAGTCAAGTAGAGAGATCGAGCATGATTATTATTATGACTTCATGTACAAGTTAGGCTCACTGGTAGAGGTCAAGCATGTCATAGAGATACACATGTCATGTTATCAGGTCTCTTACAATGTTATTATTAATGTTATTACTATTTCAAGTATTCCATAGGATTAGGCTTGGCACTGGTTGAGGCTTAAGATGAGGGCTCGAGTCAAGGGGTCCTTATAAAAAGTCTTTATTCTCTAAACTATGTGTCACCATAGAATTATATATACTCTCTCATATGGATTTCTAGTTCATACATCTAGTTATACCACACCTGGTTGAGGGGGTGACATGCCTCGGATTATTAAATGTATGGTTTACCATGGCAAGTAACCAGACCTTATTGAGGGGTGATTTGCCAAGATCACCTTGTCAAGGGGGTATCATGCCTTGGATTCCAAGTATTACCTCACTTGGTTTATTTTGGTTAAGGTCTCTTCCAACATATGTATTATGTATTATGCAAGTTGAATGTCTTACAAGCATGTGTTGTTACAAGCATTGATCATACATGTCATATTGAGATTATATCTATTGCTTATATGTACACATTTTGAATATGATGACTTATATATTTGTTGCACTGCATCTCGTAGACTTAGTACATTTAAATATACTAATGCATACTCTATTCTTACATGATATCACTATGTAGGAATCAGATCTCCTTTTGATCATCCTCCTCCACGTGGCTAGTTTGGTTCACGGTGAAGCTTTGGTGAGTCCTCAATTCTGAGGACAATATCTACTTATTTCATGTTATGATAAGACTCCTTCTTATGCTGAGTACTTATCATTTTGAGGGTGAGCTCAGGGAGTGTCTTGGCCTCCCCTCCATTCTAAAGTAGAGGTGTTGTTTGACACTATGTATGTATATGCTATGAGCTTGACTCTTTTATGTTTTTTTTGTGGTTATCAAAGACTTCCCTTAGTCCTGCTTCCCTTTTTAATTATATCATTTGTTGATGTTTATTTTGATTCTGCGACCAAGGATGTATGAATAATATGCTAAGAGGCTTGTTTGGGGTCCTTACTGGTTCCCCATTTGCCATGTCACGTCCAGGCCCTAAGCTTGGATCGTGGCAGCCCAAGGAGTGGGGGTAGCCAACCCATTCAATCTATTAGCAGCTAGGGTAATTGATGATGGAATGAGTCATGTCAAAAGTATGTAGGACACGATGACACAATATGGGTTGATGTAGCTAACAGAGTCACTTGGATGGTACTCTCCGATTTTAGTGAGGGAGTTCTATGCATCATATGCAACCACCATTCAATGCAGTCTTCCCAAGGGGAAGAAACCTCTCACACAACCTAGGTTGATAGGGTTACAAGTGAGTGGTCGGTCGATCGACATTATTGAGGAGACCATCTGTCGCATGCTTACAGGTCCTAAGTACGCTGCCCCCAGATCCGCAACAGTGTTTGATCAAAGGTTGGGGAAAGCTAGGAACTCATTGATTATGAAGGATTTGGTACAACAAACCTCACTTCTGATAATATGACCTGCCACCATTATCAGAAGTGACCTGCCAAGGCTGATGAGAACCCGGTGGCAATTTGGTTTGTTGAGGCCCAAAATACTTTGGAGTGTAGCCTGATCAAGGATGATAAGAACCCGATGGCAACCTGCATATCATCCACCACCACCATAGATGATCGCCCCGCGGCTTCCACCTAAGGGTTTTGTGACTGCCCCTACTATTACTACTGCTACTATAGAGGAGAGAGACCTGTAGCACGATGAAGCCATTGAGAGGGGTCCCACTATTACTATTATAACAAAAGAGGCCTATACTACTACGGGCATGGTCTATGTGTCCCCCGCTTCTATTCAGGCCATGGTCTGCAGACTATCACATGCTGAGTCCTAGTTGACTCAACTCTTTCGGCAGATTAGGCCATGGGTACGGCAGGCTATCTCAAACTGAGAGGAGAGGAGCCGAGCATTCACTATTTCTACTGTTCAGGAGCATGTCTCTGTAGTGGATGCCAGCATCGATGCATTCAAGGAGCAGGTTCAGAAAATGTTAGTCGAGGCCAACACCTTCGATTTGTCAGTCATCTAGTTAGTGATTCAGAAGCTTAGGGCTCACATGACATCATCACTTGTGGCGCTTGCTACACTACAACAGATGACATCTTTGGCGCTGCTATTTGATTTAGTTTCCTCCGAGAAGCCTACACAGACTTCCCACGGGAAAAGAACCCTCGTAGAGGGTGATGAGAAAATTAAGAGGAATATATGTGCAAAGCTCTCGGCGGATGAGGAGTTTGAGCTTTCCTTGAGGACATCGAGGCATGAGGAGGAGATGAGGCTAGCTTGTGAGCATGATAGGGAAAGGGGTATTGGCCCCTTCGGATAGAGTACTATAGCTGAGGAGACTACCCCGCAGGAAAGGGTGGCCAGACTCAGCCCAAGACTAGCGCTTAGGTGTCCAGGTATTTTTTGACCCCCTACATTCTATTTTTGATTGATTTTTATGTATTGGGGACAATACACATCTTTTTCAATGGGGTGTGGGTAGTTTGGGCCTCAGTGAAGTCTGAGTAGCTTATGTCCATAACTACCCCAAATTTTGACACCAAGGTTTTGTTGCACGTGTTCTATTTCCCCTTGGATATTTAATTTTTATTGAACTAGCACGTTTAGAATGTTTAGATAATATTTGCAGCATATAGTACTAAAACCTATGGCATATAGCATATTTTTATTCTTGTTTTGAAAAATGTTATCCACCAAAATATTTAGGTTAGTAGTTAGATGGAAAATCATACATGTTTAGGTATTTTTCATTATTTGTTCTGATAGGTGATGGTAATTTGAGATACAAAGCATGATCTGTGAGTTTCTTGTTGATAATGTGTGCATTGTTGTTTGAGTGTGAGCTTATTTTGCCAGATTCATGTATTTTGTGCTAATTCAAAACTTGCTCTGTTACTCTAAGCTAGATTGTAGATAAAATAAATTAGCAAGGGATCTTAGGCCTTTGTTCTATAATTAATCCACTTTAGCCTAAGATGACCAACCAAATGAAGTTTTACGCCTTGCTTCATATTTGAGACTTACATGTACCAATTCTTTCTAAAACACCTTATTAGTCTAACCTTGTCTAGTGAGAAACCTTGAAATTGGCCCTAGTCATTCACTGAGCATTGTGAACCTTGAATGAGGCAAAAAGCGTAAGTTGAGGGTGGCTACCAAAGTGACCCTAGTTTGGGGAATAGATATTACGTACTACACTATAAGCTAAAAGCCTAAGTTGAGGGTGGCTAGTATAAAAGAGAAGCACAAAAATAAGGGAGAGAGTAGGAATGGGAGAAAAAGAAGAAAAATCATGTAGCAGGTGCAAGAAAAAGAAAAGATTCCTTATATTGAGCTAAGAAAAGCAAAATGATTTGTGAAAGTAAGGCAAAAAGCTGAAAAGTGAGAAGAAACCATCCAGAAAATCTTGAATAAGGAAAAATGGAGAATAAGGTGAAAATGAAAAAGTTGGTGAGGCACAAGTGCGGAAAAACGTAGTTTCATGGAGGGCCATTAGTAACTATTTTCTTAAAAAAACCATACCAAAGCACCCCGAGCCTACGTTACAAGCCTAGAAAGTCCTAAAGTGATCCTAGTCCAGTTAGTTGGAGGTTTAAATCATGAGTATAGGGGCAAGCCTATGTTATTAGTAATCACACATAAATTTCTTTTGTGAGGGTGATTGTTTTTGAACCGTCCCAAGGCTAAATATGAAATCATCAGTGAGTGTCAAAAATGGGACTTCTTTCTTTGGGGGAACTTGCATTGCGTTGTTAGCATTTGACTTGTTCAGTGATTGTGGACTGTTGATAGTCCCTTGGTTGTCATAGTTGTGTTGTCACATGCATCAGTTTGCTTTGGTTTGCTAAATAGCTATATGATCTTGTTTCGAAAAGTTTGGTGTGGGTACTTGAGCTTGAATTGCATGTGATGTATGCCATTGAGTTGAGGACTCTATGTGACTATATTGTCTATATAGATTGAATCATCGCTTAAGGACAAGCAACAATATTTACTTGAGTGTGTTGATATGCTATCAAAATACAACACTTTTGATGCCTAAAACATAGGATTTTGTGTGGTTCCAATGCAACATTTATGGTTTTTATGTGATTGTGTGTTTAGTTTCACAGGAAAGCAGGTTGGCATGACTTTGGGGAAAAATTACAGAGTTTTCTGATATTTGGTGGTTTACGAGACCCCTCTATAAGTTGTAGAGCATTCTACGAGTCATAGAAGTAGTTTTATGATAAATTGCAGTGAAGGGTGAGAGCTGAAGTTCAAGTCCACAAGACCTCTATACGAGTCATAGAGCATTCTACGAGTCGTATATATAGGTTTTCTGAAGAATTCTGGAGAAGGATGAGTTAATGCTATTGAAGTCTACGAGTCCAAAGTACAAGTCATAAATCAATTTATGAATCGTAAAGATGGTTCATAGAAGAGAAGCCAAAGTTCTCAAGAGTTGAATGCGAGACCCGATTACGACTCGTAGAAGACACTACGAGTCATAAATACCTTTCCTAGACTCCGTCGACCAATTTTTCTATTTTGTAGGACTTAATTCCAATTACTATAAATAGTACTTTTTAGGATATTTTTCAATACATAATAGTAGAGAACGTCATTAGGCAGTACTTTTAGGGTTTTGTACTTACAAACCTCAATACTTGGAGAAGAATACATTTGTGAATTCATTTGATCTTAAATCTTGTGATTCTCAATCAACTCTGGATACGCTTGATTCTCAATTCAATTAGGTAAGTGTTTAATTATATTTTCTCAATTCATAATTTCTTCACCTACCCAGAACATGAATAGTGAAATCCATAACTAGAGTTGTGGGAACGATGAAGATCTAACAAAGTAGACCCAGATATTTTTGCAATTTTTTGATTGGTATATGCATGTATTAATCAATTCTTCATTTTGCATGTATTCTAATGGTGGCTAACAATACAACCTGCCTTGTTTTACTTTCCTAATCAAGGTAGTAATGAATAGAAAATGAGATTGATTAACAAGATTCGATGATGTGTTCTTGTCTCGTCAATCAAACTGGACCAAGGGGAGCTTGACTGGGACATATAGGTAATGGTTGTTATTGCACACTGTTGAGATGGACCAAGTCACATAGTGAAATTCACCTCTCACCTAGACCAAAGGTTTTGGTGAACTTAAATTACCTTCCTATATGCTATAGACTAGATATGAATCGGTTTATCCTGCGATTCTACGTTGGGGAATCATGGGAACACAATACCCTAGTTGCTCTCCATTATTGATTGTCTCTTGTGATGAGACATAATATCCTCAAGGATCCATGATGTTGTGCCACTATATGAAATATAATGCCCAACTAATCAAGCCAAATACCAAGGGTGTGATAGCCTTGCCACCTGCCCGTGGTCAAGTAATAATATGATGTCAAGTCCTTGCCATTTGCCTAAGGTCAAGTAATTGTATGATGCCATGTCCTTTCCACCTACTCGTGGTAAAGATATGTGAAGTATGAATCTCACCCTTGCCTCCTGCTCGAGTCAAAAGTGTGGTACCAATGTGAACCATAATGCCCTTGCCTCCTACCCAGGTCAAGAGATGTTACAAGTCACACACAATAGATATAAATCAACAGTGCAACCTAATTATGCATGTAAACATGAAAATGGCACCACAATAGGAATACCGAGGCATGAAAATCATAAAGAGCACATTCACCATAGGAATAATATCAAGTGTCAATACTAATGCCCAAAACATCATCATAATTATAGCAATAATCAAAATGTCAATAATATCAGACTTAATTTGCCCCAAGTATACAAGAATATCAATTTTACGAGACTAACTCATTCCAATAGTACAAGTATATCAATAAAATTGAACCTTACTTGTCTCAACAATATAAGTATATCAATAAAACCAGACCTTACTCATTCCAATTAGTCTCACAAGTCTCATTTAGTCACAGTCTATCTCAAGCCCTCATTGTTTCATCATAATTCAACTTAGATCATTGACGAGATCAAGATTATACCAAAATTTGACTCAATAATAATGACTTTCCATCAACTTTTCAACAAAACAACCTAATTGCACAATTATCTAGCTAAATCTCGCAATTACTATATTACAAGATCAATAACTCAAATCTAGTCCTATGATACCGAAATGGCACGCGGACATGCTTTCAATCAACTCAAATCAAGCCTCCGATTTGATCAACCACTATCAACAATTATTACTAGTCCTCAAGAGAAGCATTTTGACACTCATATTGTCGTATTTTAGGGTCTGGGGCTAAATTTTAAAAATTAGGGATAAAATTAAAAAGTCTAAAATCTGAAAATTGATTTTGAAATCATGTTCTACTCGGAAAATAGAGTTCTTCGGTGAAAATCCCATCAAAATCAAGATTAAATTGAATGAGCAATCAATGGTTAATATTAGGAAAACATAATCTAAAAATCCCATCAATTCAAGATTAAATTGAATGAGAAATCAATGGTTAAATATAATCAAGATTAAATTGTTTGAGATATCAACGGTTAATGTTAGGAAATCAATGGTCAATGAGAAATCAAAGATAAAATCAAGATAAAACTCATACAAAATATTTAGTTTAGTGTTAGAGACACTAATCCAACAAGAATCTTCGAAAACCTTTCTTCAAAATTGTCCCAAAAAGCTTAGAATTTTGAAAATACGTTAAAAATGATGTTTCATGAGTTTAGAACTGCCTGGGTGTAAAACTACTATGCTATCGCGGAGCCCATCCCATGAATGCGGAGACCTAAAGGCCTCAACACCGTGAATGTATGACTCTGTCAACAAACGTGGAGCTTAGCAAACCCACACTTGAGCAAATGTGGAGGCTTCTCCTACCTGCACCAAATATCAGCAAAATCAACAACCTATGTCCAATTTTCCTACTGAAATCGGACCGTCAAAACACATATGAGCATAGAATTTCACAAACTTTATACGTATCCATAATTTCAACAGTTAAAACTCATAATTTTATTTCCACAAATTCAAATAGTTCAAATTAGGCCTAAAGAAATTTACAAAAGGGTAAAATAGTAAATTTTATAAATAGGGCCAAAAATGATCAACCAGGTCATTATAGGTCTCATGGACATTTGAGTCAAAATCATCTAATTTAGTAGGATTCTTAGAGAAAACATGCAACTAAAATCAAATTAGATCATTAACAAGGGAAACCCATATCAAATCATTAAGCCCTAATCATGCATACTTTGAAAAATACATACTTTAGCTTAAAAATCACATACATCATCAAATGCATCGTAATTTATGCATATTTAATAATTATCTTCATATAGAAGTCATAGTCCATGTATTTGAAATCATAGCTTAAAAAACCATAAGAAATCATCATGAATTTTTATAAAATAGAAGATTTTTGATTGGGCTTCATGGATAAGACTAATGCCTGAATGAATCCCTACATACATCAAATAGAATCCTTAGAATCGAGGCTCAAAATCTGGGAATCGTCGATGAAACGTCGAAGATTTAGGTACAATGGAACATTTGATTTAGAGAGAGAAATATTATGAACCCTTGAGAGAAATTTGGGAATTAAAAGTTTTGAAAGAGTTATAGAGATCAAGTTTATTTGGGTAGTTAGAGTAGACAAAATGATGTAGGTTTGGACATAGATGGATTGAAAAAGTCAAAAACACCCTTCATTAAAAATGTGGGGGTCATCCACGAAACCCCTTCTATGGGCCATGGATCAACTTACAACTCGTATCTTGCCTTGTAGGTCAGGGTGTCACAAAGGTTTAGCTATTGGCATTGCATTTTTTGACCCAAAAATATACAATACAACTTCTGGATGAACTTATAAGCTATAGAACCCTTCATAATAAGACTCCAAACTTGGACAAATTTTTTGTTCCTTATGGCCTCCACCTACGAGATCTATTGATGGGTTGTGGTTCTTTATACGGTCAGTCTACTAGCACATAAACCAACTTTTAAAATTTCTTCAATTTTCCAATTTCACTGGTCACTTCCATAAGAGCACCTATGACCCTTGGTTGAATCTATGGGCCATAGAGTGGCTCATGAGATCAAACTATTAGCAAAAATCTTAACTCCTAGTTTCCCAATACTATAAAAATGAGAGGTATTACACCTTCCACTAATAAACTTCCCTTTTAAGTATTTTAACTTTTTTTTACAATTCTTTTACATATTATATATGCTTATGATGATTTAGTGATGTTTTTATGTTATTAAATGCTAGTCATGATATCATTTTATGTGATTTATGATTGTTTCATTAAAGCCTAGGCCACCTAGTATTTAATAGCTTTGCATGATTTACGATGTTGATTAGGGAATTCAAATTATGTTTTAAATAATGATTTGTCGAAGATATAAACATGGCGACAATTTCCCTAAAAATGTTTAAGAAAGATCCCCATGATGAAAGGACAATTTCCACTTGGTGGTTTCTAAGGTCGAGCTACTCCTACGATTGTTACTTAAGATTCTAAGTTATATTTTAAAGATTTCATGGGATTTCCTAGTACTAAGTGGACTCGAGATTAGGATTCATTTCGTTAGTTGAG
This sequence comes from Solanum clarkiae, assembly GCA_011800125.2. Taxonomy (NCBI): domain Eukaryota; kingdom Viridiplantae; phylum Streptophyta; class Magnoliopsida; order Solanales; family Solanaceae; genus Solanum; species Solanum clarkiae. Next base: position 1,003 of record JAABOM020066269.1, on the reverse strand, counting down.
GTATGACCCATTAAAGAAAAATCTCAATGTCCCTAACAATGTGCCACCATAGGAGCCCTTATAAGCTAGGCTAGTAGATCCACGTAGGCCATTTATGTTATTAAGATGTATGAATGTTAACAGTGAGGCAAAATCTGGGAATCAGGGGAAAACTCATTTCTGTATAAAATTTCTTCTTGAATCTCCTCCATTAACTAAGGTATGTCGGATTGATTCTTTGTCCCTTTCAACTAAAAAGAATAAAACTTTTTTACACTCAATTGCATGGAATTTTAGCTACTTTAAATAGGGATTTTCAATATTACTATTTATTAAATTCAATTGATGTATGCACTATGTTTATTAGTGATTTGAAAGTGATATAAGCCCTAATATGATGAATTGCATTGAAGTTATGAAGATATGAATGTACATATCTCCTTTAAAGCTTGATTTAAGCATGGATAATCTATATTATGATTTAAATGTGAATTTTACTTATAGATTTACTTTCATTTCATAACATATTATTGATTTAAAAGTGAATCTCTATTGCCCATGTTATTTTCATCTCCTTCATGGCATACGCATACATACCTATGGTATTTATGAAGTTCATAAAATGGTTTGAGCCAAATTATGTTTATGTATATGATTATGATAAGATTACGATTTTGACCAGAATGTGATGACATAAATATCTATGATTATGACTCTTTGAGCAATTATAGGTGTTTGCACCACTATGTTGTGGAGCACCGATTGAGGTTTGAGGTGGGGTGGGCTATCCCCAATGGTCCATAGTCATCTCTCAAGAAGGTTCTCTAAAGGAGCAATCCCTATGCATGAATGTATTACATGAAGCACATTTTGGCTATTTAGCCTAAGTATGAATGAATATGAAATGTGATTTTGCCTTTAAGCCTATGTATGTAAATGGTTTGAAAATCTATCTATCTATCTATCTATCTATCTATATATATATATATATATATATATATATATATATATATATATATATATA